>CAIIXF020000285.1:0-25000 GCA_903813345.2 Owenia fusiformis | reverse complement strand
TAGACCCTTTTCAAACTACGATCACCAGATGTTGAAATGATGTGGAACAAGAGCTTTCAATAACATTTATACTTAGTGGAAATACCTGAGTTGAGTAATACGTTCAATACTTGACCAATCAGACAATATGTACAATGAAATCAAAATTACAAATTACAATTATAACATGAGCTGTCCAGCATGTTGGACTCACTCCAAAATACAATAATACAATATGAATAACACAGGCTGTTCGATTGCAGTGACAATTATTGTTTCTTAAGGTTGATTATAACCTGAACAAACTGCAAAATAATGTGAAAGCAGGCCCAAATTATGACAAAACTCCCCCCATTTGAGAAAATATATGAAATTATTTTCTTCCAACCCACAAATATTTTGGGCCTGTAAAAAAAACCACAAGCCTATAATAGCCTACTTAAGCAATCGGCTACTACATTGTCCTTTCCCCTGATCGCTTCTATTTTGAAATTGAATGCTTGCAAATAGAGTGACCATCTCAAGACTCTAGAATTCTCATGCTTGCACCGATTCAAATACACCAGAGGCTGATGATCTATCTGGAGAGTAAATTCTCTTCCATATAAATACACCTTAAACTTCCTCACACCAAACACAAGGGCGAGACACTGTTTTTCGATTGTTGAATAACCCTTTTCCCTCTCTGAAAGCTTTTTGCTAGCGAAAGCGTTGGGGAACAAAACCCCGCCAAGGAATTGTAACAGTGCTGCTCCCAAGCCCTTATTTGAAGCATCTGTCTGAAGCACAAATGTTTGTGTCAAATCTGGTAATCTAAGAATGGGTAATTTGATGAACATTTGTTTTAAATCATGAAAGGATTTTTCTTGTTCCTCTCCCCATTTCACTAAATGTGAGCAACCTTTCTTGGTTAGATCTGAGATTGGAGCTGTGATAGCTGCATAGTGTGGGATATATTTCCTATAAAATCCAGACAATCCCATGAATGCTCTAACATCTTTCTTTGTGACTGGTACCTTTGCCTCAATAATCTTCCTAACATTCTCTACTTGAAGACTTGACTGACCTTGACCAATATTGTGACCCAGAAATTCTAGAGACATGAATCCTATCAAACACTTGCTTGGGTTTACTGTGAGACCAGATTCTTGAATTCTTTGGAACAAAACAGACAATGTTTCAAGATGCTCTTCCCATGTATCTGTATGCACTAGCACATCATCTATGTAACTATCTACAGTTGGAAGACCATTTAACACTTTCCTCATCATTCTATTACAAGAGGCTGCTGCATTTTTCAGCCCAAATGGCATCCTGACAAACACAAAAGCACCATCTGGTGTGACAAACCCTGTTTTTGGAACATCTTGCTCTGCTACCTTAATTTGCCAGTAACATTTACTGAAATCAATTTTGGTCAAAAACTGCTTATTTCTGACTTTAGCAAATATGTCTTCTGGATTGGTCATTGGTTCATTATCAGAGAGAGTTACCTGATTAAGTAGCCTATAATCTATACATACTCTCTTTGTACCGTCTTTCTTATTGACAATCACTGTTGATGACACATAAGGAGACTGTCTCCTTTCAATTATGCCTAATTGCAACATTTTGTCTATTTCGGATTTTAAATTGTCTCTGATGTTAAAAGGAACATGATGAGGTTTTGATCTTACCAGCTCATTTGTGGACACCGGTATACAATGTTCCTCTAAATTGCAGAGGCCTGGCAAATCACTGAGTATAACTTGATAATCTGCTAACATATTTGTTATTTGTTCTCTTTGATGTGACTTTAACCTATCTGCAATTCTAACATCTTTGAATGTTTCAAAGCTATCAGGGCTTCTTAGTTCTAACAACTCATCATCATTGAATGCATCTTCTACACTATATTCTGCATTTTCTAACACAGCGCAAGCTTTTGCAACTTCATCATGAGACATGTCTGTGTCTCTTTGTACATACTGTTTCAATAGATTTATATGATACACCTTGGTTTTTCTCCTAACCGTGACCTTATAATCATTCAGACCAACTACTTCTTCTACTCTAAATGGACCTTGCCATTGCATGAGCAACTTGTTGCTATCTGTAGGTAACAATACTAAAACTGAATCTCCTACTTTCAATTTTCTTGGTCTAGCTTTCTTGTCATAGTGATGTTTATAAACACCTTGGGATTTTTCTAACTCTTGTCTTGCTATCGCTAAGGTACTCTCTAACCTTGACCTGAGATCAACAACATATTGATAGCTATTCATTACATCTTCGTTAGACCTATCATTTGTCCACAGTTCTTTCAAGATCTGTAATGGACCCCTAACTGACCTACCATACAATAATTCAAATGGTGAGAATCCAGTACTTGCCTGAGGTGTTTCCCGATAGGCAAACAACAAAGCATCTATGTACCTGTCCCAATCTTGAGGTTTCTCAGAACAAAGTCTCTTGAGCATCTGCTTAAGGGTACCATTGCATTTTTCGACTAAACCATTACACATATGGTGATATGGAGTTGTGTTAATCTGTCTGATGGACAATAGCCTACTAATCTCTTTCATTAGATCTGACATAAATTGGGTGCCTTGATCACTTAATACCTCTTCAGGTATTCCTAACCTACTAAAGAACCCTACAAGTGCTTCAGAAACATTTAAAGTGTCAATGTTTTTGAGTGGACATGCTTCTGGGTATCTGGTTGCATAATCTACCAATGTCAAAACAAACCGGTTGCCTTTTTCTGAAGGTGGATAAATTGGACCTACTAAGTCAATAGCAACTTTCCTAAATGGGGTATCTACCAGCGGCATTTTTTCTAATGGAACCTTAAAGTGTGCGCCAAAGTTTAAAACTGCGCAGGCGCAGCGCTCTCGCTAACCTATATAAAGAGATTACAGGGTACAGGCTTCAGAAGTAAGCCAGGAAGGTGAACAACTATCGTCCCGTGTTGATTTCCCGTATAATCGTAACCAGGCAAGTTTCACCATTGGAATTGAAAATTACTATTAGATATACTTTGTAGATGTTTATATATGAAGGTATTAAGTGTATGCATCAATCAAATGGCTCATTTTGAACATATAAAAAGTATTTGTGTTTTGTTTCCCAGGGAATTGTATTCCCATGTTGTACACACATAAATAGTGTACATTATGTTGTACTTGAATAGCCTGGCTTATATAATATTGAAGGGCATGCTGATTGTACACACGAGTACATGCATGAAGGCCAAATATTGATATTGCTTGCATACCTAAAGTAAAAATAAACTCTTCTAATCCCCTAATGTAAACACGGCGGTATACGTAGCCCGATTTATCGGGGGCTTTAAGAATCCTACCTTTTGGTGTGGTTTTCTGACAAATGTCGCAAGACAAGCAAAATCTTTTGACATCACTTACTATACCTGGCCAATAGAAATGAGCACTAACCCTATCGGTAGTTTTCTTAATACCTTGATGTGCACTCAATATAGATTCATGACCCAGTTTTAAGACCTGTTGTCTGACGTGAAGTTGGAACAACAACTTGTTTGATTGCTTGACCTTTATTGACCTTGGGATTTTTGTAATACCTGTACAGTACATCTTGTTTGACCTTGTACCATGTTTCACTAGATCCTTTGACTTTGACATTTTCCCAATGATACAACTTGCTCAAACTTCCATCACTCTTTTGTAACTCTATAAGTTTCTCAACAGACACTACTTGACCTATTTGATCAGGAACATTCAAAGGTGTTGTAGGTAAGTTTTGCTTTTGAACTTGGCCTCGAGTAAGAACTGCTATAGTTTCATTGGATCAGGATTATCATGTGAACGAGCACCGTCAATATTGCCTATAATTAGGTCATAAACTGGTAATTCTATGCACATTGCTTCAACTTCTCCTTTGAAGAATGGAGTATTGACTGTAATCGATGCCATTGGGAATGATTTTACTGTACCATCAATCAAAGCGCACATTGTTACCTTATCTGTCATTTGTTCGGGTGATACAAGAGATTTTCGAACAACTACACCACTACAACCACTATCTCGAGGTGTGCTCACTGTATTATCGCCCACTTTACCTTGAACAATTGGCATATTGGTTTTGACCTTTTTGAGACTTTCAAAACAAGCACTACCAATTAAAGGAACCTTTTTACCACAAGGAAGAGTGACTTGATCATGATTCACACATTTGCATTGGTCAATTGTAGCTAATGGTGTACGAGTAATGCAAGCTGCACTCACATGAGTATCAGATTCATTTTCATCTTGAATTTCTAATGCTGCTGCTTTTTGTACAATTGGGACCATTTTACTTTTTGAGTAACAATCTTTGCTCACGTGACCCATTCGAAAACATTTTTGACACTTTTGATTGGACTTTTGATCAAAAACTTTAGCCTCATTTTGGCAATTTCGAATAATATGTCCGACCTGTCCACATTTGAAACAAGACCTACTATCAGTTTTACTATCAGGCTTTGTATCAACTTTTTGTTCAGATTTCCATTTTGGAACAAAAGTACTATTTGTGTTTGACTTGAGTTTACTACCTTCTGTTGTACTTTTATGAAGTGTCTTACCATGTGCAACCAAAAAGTTTTCAGCTAACACACAAAGTTCTTTTCTATTTTTTGGAGAATTCTGTTTAAGATATGTAGCTAATTCTGGTGTACATTCAGATATGAACTGTTCTTTAAGAACAAGTTCCCTAAGACCTTCAAAAGTGTGATCAGTATTTGCAAGATCTACCCATCTTGTCAAGTATTGTTCAAGTCGATTCATGAATTGTTCAGGACTTTCTCCTGCTTCAGCTAAACTAGTTCTAAATTTCGGTCTAAAACCATCTTCTCCTAATTGGTATCTCTTAAGTATAGCAAGTTTGAGAGCTTCATAGTCACCTGCTACTTCTAAACTTTCTCTTGAGTAAACTTCCAATGCTTTACCACTTAATAGAGCGCTAAGATTGACAGCCCATTCTGCTTCTGGCCAATGATTTGATGAAGCAAATCGTTCAAACCTTGACAAATAAGCATCAATTTCATCTCTATTCTCATTAAAAGATGGAAGCCTTGGCTTTGTTTTTGAGTTAGACTGGTCAGTTGTTCGATTATTTGATAACCTAACTATTTCTACATCTCTATCTTTCATTTCTCTTTCATGTTGTAAGAGTTCTCTCTCTAACTCTCTCTCTTCTTCTTCTTTCTTATACTGTCTCTCTGCTAATCTATCATCTCTTTCTAACTTTTGTTGACTTTCAATGAATTGATGTAACTCACGGTCTTGAAGACCCATGCTAACCCCTAACTCTTTCAACTTGATAAGTGAAGCAGACATATTGAATATTATGAATGCTGGTATTAAAAGTTGAGTTATGTGATTAATAATCATCTATCTTGTAATGCATAAAGTGTGTTAAATATGCTATGATTATCATATGTTCTACCTAACTTAAGTGTATGCAGATATCAATGTATTAACACTTAACTTGCCTTACACTTATACACTATCTTACAAGTTAACTTGTGAGTGAATACTAATATTCATCTACTTGGATGTAAATGTACCTTAAACTTGAAATAACACAGTACCTTAATACATGTGATGTTCTAACACCTTAATATGTGTGATACCTTAACACCTGTGATACCTTAACATATGTTATAATGTGGCACGTTTACACCTGTTGTGCCACAGCACCTTAATACCTGTAATGACACAGTACTTTAATGTCTGTGATACACAGCACCTAAACACTTAACACCTGTCACCTACTAAGTGACCTTATAAGGGATTTATCCCAATTATGCACCTTTGAGCTTATAAACACCTAATATAATTTTGCCCAACAACCCTGCTACTGACTGTGTTTGGCTGGAAATCTAAAGTGTAAAATCTCACCCACATTCAGCCTCTGGAGCACCTGTATCTGCACGACAGCGACGACGCCAAGGATAATCACTCTTCTACCACCCGTACACAGTTTCCCAGAAAACCCCTGGAATAATAGAAAACCATATATGAATTTTGAAATTTGTTCAGTCATCTACAACTGCTACAAGTAACCACTAGAACCGGACTATGAGTGCCCAATGTAACGTTCTATAAAGTCGGTCAATGTAGTTACATAAAGCTTTGGGTTTAGTAATATAATATATATTTAATTAAGACAAACATAAGGTATATATGATCATTATCTTGATATGTTACTACTCAAGAGTCTCTATTTTAGGTTCAATACATTAATTGTTGATGTTTTACTCTATTGAAATACCAGTGTCATATAGAATACAGAGTGACACTATAACATCACCGCACTATGTTGATGTCATGTAGTCACTGCATGGCTTCCACTGCATGTACTGTGAGAGTCCCACTACGCTGAATAATACACATGCTGAATAACGGAATTGTCTCAGATATATGTCTTCTAAGTCACACTAAGAACATCACGATAACGTTGATATATAAAAGCATCTCAATCAGTCTCTGTATAAGCACATAGGCAACAACACAACACATAAGCACCTCACAGGGCTGCTGGGTTCGGGCTGAATATAATACAACCCCCAAAATAACACTGAGTTTCAACATTATAAATTGTACAAGTTATGTATCCAAAGAACCAGTATAAAACTTGGCCAACCATGATATTGGACGATACCAAAGTTTACAATATATTTACAAAACATTAATGTTTCCAGATACTGAAGTAAAGTGAGAAATAAACCAAGTTTATTTCACAAAAATAATAAAATATCACCACTTACTTTGTTTAGACCCTTTTCAAACTACGATCACCAGATGTTGAAATGATGTGGAACAAGAGCTTTCAATAACATTTATACTTAGTGGAAATACCTGAGTTGAGTCAGAGGCGGATCTAGGAACCAACAAGGGGGGGGGGGGCCCAAATTTCAGGTCAGAGTAAAAAACGTCCAATCTTTTTGTTCTGGGCCCACCCAAGGGGGGAGGGCCCCCAGCCCCCCCCCCCTAATCCGCCAGTGTGAGTAATACGTTCAATACTTGACCAGCATGTTGGACTCACTCCAAAATACAATAATACAATATGAATAACACAGGCTGTTCGATTGCAGTGACAATTATTGTTTCTTAAGGTTGATTATAACCTGAACAAACTGCAAAATAATGTGAAAGCAGGCCCAAATTAATATCTGTGGAAAAGGATGCATCTACAGATTGTGAGATTGTATGGTCTAAGCTCTCCCTTAACCAAGGGGATATTTTTATTGGATCATTTTATCGCCAACCATCAAGTGACATTATAACAATGAAGCAGCTTTATGAATCCATATCGAAAATTTATGGACGTGGATTGGACACCCCAAATATTATTCTCGGGGTGATTTTAATCTGCCAGATATATTGTGGGACTCACATGAAATTAGACACAATTCTCAATACAGCCACGCAATAAATAATAAAATGCTGGACATTGTGAATGACTTTAATCTAACCCAGGTCGTCAGCGAACCTACCAGAAAGAACAATATACTCGATCTGATATTCACAACAAACCCTGACCTCGTTGAAAGGGTCGAGATTCTTCCAGGGATTAGCGATCATGACATTGTATTATGTGACATTAGCATGAAAGCAAAATGGATCCATGGATCCATGGATCACTGCCATGATAAAGTGTCTCATTCGTCAAAAGCAGAGACGCTATAATGCCGCAAAACGGAGCAACTTAGAACAAGATTGGCATAAGTACAAATCTCTCAGAAAGCTCATTCATCATGAATTACGCAAGGAGCACCAGAATTATGTCAATAACCTTCTTGATTTTGACCCAGATTCTCCTACCAATACCCCATGCTTTGGCATCACTAAGCGTTTTTGGAATTATATCCGATCCAAGCGTAAGGATACATCTGGAATCAGTGTTCTTCAAAATCAAGATGGTTCAGAAACCACTGACGCTGCTGAAAAGGCTGATATATTAAACCGCCAATACAGCAGTGTATTTACCAATGAAAACCCAACACTTCCCCCCATGGAGCCTAGTAATATCCCCACAATGCCTAGGATTAATATTACTAATAATGGCATTATCAAGCTCCTCCAAACCCTTATCCCCTCCAAAGCTGCAGGCCCCGATCTTATCCCCACGCGCGTTCTCAAGGAGTCGGCCAATGAAATAGCACCATATTTAAGGATTATATTCCAACAATCCCTAGATACTGGCAGCGTACCTCTTGATTGGAAACATGCGAATGTGGCTGCAATATTTAAAAAGGGTAAGAGAGACGTGGCATCCAACTACCGGCCTGTCTCGTTAACATCTGTCCCTTGTAAAATTTTAGAACACATAATCTTCCACAGTGTAATGTCCCACCTGGAAACATATAATATACTTGTGGACATTCAACATGGATTTAGGAGATACCGATCATGTGAAACTCAACTTATTAATACGGCAGAGTCCATTGCTCACTCAGTCGATAATAACGAGCAAGTGGATCTCCTTATATTAGATTTTTCCAAGGCGTTTGATACCGTGCCTCACAATCGCCTACTCCAGAAACTCGATCATTACGGTATCAGAGATGAAACTTTAAAATGGGTCAAATCGTGGCTGACAGATAGGACCCAACAAGTAATTCTTGAAGGTCAGTCAAGTAAATGCTGCCCAGTTAAACCTGGCGTGCCTCAGGGAACTGTCCTCGGGCCACTCTGTTTCCTGCTCTTCATTAACGACATGAACAATAACGTGACCCAGGATACGAATCTTAAACTCTTTGCAGATGACAGCTTACTATATAGGCCTATAAACAGTATTAACGACTCTGCTAAACATCAATACGACCTCAATACCCTTGAGAAATGGGCAGAAACCTGGCAAATGGCATTTCACCCCTCTAAATGCTTCATCCTGCGCATTCACAGGAAGAAAACCCCTATTATATGTAATTATACAATGCTAGGACAGAATCTCAAAACGGTAGATAGCCATCCATATTTAGGAGTACACCTCAATAGTTCACTAACATGGAATACCCACATCACCCATGCCACCACAAAAGCTAATAAAGCACTTGGATTCATAAGAAGAAACCTCAACAATTGCCCTGAGAAAGTAAAAGCACAATCATACATAGCCCTTGTGTGACCCCATCTTGAATATGCCAGTGGGGTTTGGGACCCTTATAGGGCAAATCATTCTCACATGATAGAACAGGTGCAACGAAGAGCAGCACGCTTCGTTACTCGATGCTACTCTAGGGAGCCTGGATGTGTTACCAATGCACTAAAACATCTAGAGTGGGATAGCCTGGCACATAGGAGATATATTGCAAGGCTAACACTTTTCCACAAGGCAATGAATGGAAAAGCAGCCATTAACATCCCTCCCTACATCAGACCCCAAAACCAATTCGTCACAACAAGGAACTCTCATCCCCCATGTCCCCTCAAATTCATAATCCCCAATACCAGGACAGACTTATATAAATATAGTTTCATACCAAGAACAATAGTGGAATGGAATAAATTACCTGGGAACATTTTAGACTCACAAGTGCCAACATTCAAACATTCTGTGATTAACCATCTTAGAAATATATAGATAACTGCAGGTCAGTTCATGTATATAAAAGGACATTTTTTAGCAAACTTATTTTACCATTAGCTCTAGTCAACTAATGCATTTTACATTAACATTAACTATTTTAGTAACTTTTTACACTAATAGATAATTTAATATTAATATTTTATATAAATGTATGTATTGAAATTTGCATTGTGGGCAAATATGCCTGTTGCATCTTAAATAAATAGAAATAGAAATATTTATACCTTGCAAGTCTGCCATCCCGGGAATTGCGGGAAAATAAGAATTGCTAGTTTCGGCTGCTAGTTTCCCCTGCCTCGACCTCGATATCGGTAATGACCCGCCACATATGAGATATCACTTTGTTTCAAACTTTCATGAGAATTCAATTAAGCACTAATAAAATATCATTTTTTACCATTAATACAGTCTTCCTTACCTAGAACAAGATGAAATAAGTCATTCTTTGAGACTCATCGTTAGTTTTGAGACAAAAACTATCAAATCTGTAAGTTACTATGGGGCGTCAAGAGTGCCATTACTGTATAAAAAACCGAACGTATACTACAATGGGCTACTAAATTTCGACAACGCACTGATGTAGAAATTATCTCTCAAAGACGCTTATATACCCTATATTAAGATTCCTGAATAAATAACAGAAAATGCGTAACATAATGTTAATATTCTGATCATTTAATGTTAGAATAGATCATATTTGTATAGCATTTGCTTCCCATGTACAGCACATAAAATGGTAAATCATTGAAAAATATTGAAAAAAATCACAAAATTCAAGTTCTGGGGTACATATCGCCATTTTCGAACGAACTAGCCCATACAATGACTATATTTCTGCGTTCCCCTATACATAACCTTCATCTTGACACTATATTTAACATAGAGTTTGCGTCTCGATTTTTAAACATCACTACGCCAACATAGGGACTCATTTTTAGGTAAAATCCCTGCTTCACCGATGAAAATTAACGAATAAAGTAGTTCCAGTTTACAGTACAGTTGTTGCCTTAGTTAGCTAATAATATAACCTAATGTAACCTAATGTCATATGCTTTTATAATTAAGCTGCTGGACTATTATTGATTTTATATGTTGGCATTAGTGCTTTAGTTAATGCATCTTTAGTCATAAATCAGAGCAGAATACATAGCATTCCTTTGCCATTGCTGATTCAGTCTTGTGTAATCCTTGTGTAACCTCTTGTGTAACCCCTTGCTTTATTATAACTTCCAATCAATGTGCTAGAATATAGCTGTGCAAACCCTTTGCCCAAATAAGGAAACTCCTGTTTCATAACTAACCAATCACAACGCAATGCATACTAATATCCCTGTTAAGCTTTGGTCATGCTTGTAAGCTGAAGAATTAAGTTTAGTTCAGTCTGGTCCTGGTCTCCTGAAGTGTGAAGTACAAATAAAGAAACTAAAGAACAACCTTGCGTCTTGTTAGACAACACTACAATTGGTGAACAATAGACGACACTGGAGGCCCTTCTGGGATTCGAACCCAGGCTCCCCGTTAACCAAACAGGTCCCGCAGAAGGTAATTATGACTTTGGCTCATTAAATTAAAAAAAATTTTCAAAAAGATATAAAGTTTAGAAAGTTTTTTTTTCATTAAAATGAGAGAAAAACATTTTTTCCGCGGTCAAGTTGAGTTACTAATGGACATATTACACACTACGTAAGTATACACTAACACGTTTACCTTTAAGCGCGATGGGGTTTTATAAACAAACAAAAATAATAATTATGTGTCATTGGTGTTCATTTTGCCTCATTTAAATCATGGCCACTTCATTGAGGGATCTATCTAAGTCTCTTAAAAATCTAGACAATCCAGATTACAAAGAACCCCGTCTTGATTTTCAAAGTACCCCTAAAATTGATGATGAAAAGCCATTCCTTACTGAAAGATCACCCAGGTCCCCATCTGCTCCACCTGATTATGCATTAAATTCCACATTAGATAATTCTGTTAAATCAAAGAATAAATCAGGAGCTCAAATGGCCATGGCTCATGATCCTAGACAGGCTTTAATTGAAAAAGAAAAATTAGCTGATCTTATGGTTGAGTGTGCTGATCAAAATAGAATTATAAGGAAATTGGAAAATGCTAATAAAGATATGGCTAGACAAATGGAGGCCAGACTCCACAATTTAGAATTAAAATTGAAACACCAACAATCTTTCTCTGAAGAACTGCAAAATCAGAACCATTTAATGTTCCTTGAGCAAAATGAACTAAAACAACAAAATGCTAAATTGCGTGTCAAAGTAGGCACTTATAAAAGGCGTACCCTTCCCCCACCACCTTTTATGTCACGTACCACTCACGAGTCTGACTCAGACACTAATTCAGAGGGGGAGGTTGATCAAATTGAACAAACTTCTGAATCTCAAGGGAGGTGGGTCCACCCTAATTTCTCCATCAGATCGGTTGATAATGAGAAATCACCATCCCCTGAACCAGTCAAGCAAGTCGGTACTGTTATAAAAAAGGCTGCTTTTAAACCAAAGCGTCTTAATGTTTATGAGGGTAAGCAGGAATGGAACGAATATGCGGTACATTTTGACACTGTATCGAAATATAATAACTGGTCAGAGGAGGAGGCATTAATGGAATTATCAATTGCTTTGAAGGGGGCAGCGTTATCTGTTCTTGCCAATATGTCCCCAGATGAACGTGCATCCAAATCAACTTTGATCACTAGGTTAAGAGAAAGGTTCAGTCCCACCCAATTGAGTGTCCACAAATGTTCACTTAAAAATAGAAAGAAACAAACTGATGAAACCCTCCCAGCTTTCGCAGCAGCTATCAAATCTTTGGTCTTCAAAGCATGGCCACAATTGCCCCATGAGGCAAGGGATCAACTGTCAATTGATGCTTTTATTGATGGGCTTGAACCTCGGGAATTAAGAGTTGAGTTGAGAAAAGAACCTTCAGGTAGTCTTGATGATTGTTGTTCAAAAGCTCTAAATTATGAGGCAGTCATGCAAAGTGAAAAGTTGCATAGGTCTAATATTCGTCAAGTAGAATCTGCGAATGACTCAACTTCCAGGGCACTTTCAACCCCACCCCGTGATAAGTCCTGGGTGGATACTTTACAAAAGGTTTTGAGAAAACTTGATGATCTTGAAAGTAAATTTCACAAAATTGATAATGTCCCTGTATATCAACAAGCAAGGCCAAACTATCAAAATAGACAATCATATGATCAGCAACGCCCAGTGGGGAGGGGTTATTCAACTCCCTCTTGGAATCACCAGAGTCCCCCACCTCCTAGAACTAACAGAGTACAAGGGGGAGGTACTAGGTCAAATATCCCCCTAAGAATGTTTCCTTTGGGACAGCTCCTATGTGCCATAAATGCGGTAAATTGGGTCATTTCCAAAGGGAGTGTCTTAATGCAATAAATTGTTACCCAGGGGTACAGGAAGGTAGATATGTGGGGCATTTAAACTCCTAAGGGCTGAGGGGAGGAGTCTAACTTCAGCTGAAACACAACGCCCAATATCTAGACTCCAAAATTCCTGCAAGGATTTAGCAGAGGGTCTAAATGAAATTTCTCATGACATAAAATATAATATCCCAAAAGGTTTGTTAGTTCCAGTGGAAATGGGGGATACTCAAATCGACTTCTTGTTGGAAACTGGTGCATCTAAGTCTCTTCTTTCAGTTAAACAGTACAAATGTTTGCATGATGATATTGTTGATCAATTACTCCCATCTAATCAAATTCTATATATGGCAGATGGGTCAGTTTTAAAACCATTGGGTAATCTCACAACTACAATCCAATTGAGTCCAACACTTGTACTTGAACAAGAATTTATTGTTGCTTCTTGTGAAAATTCAGGGATCTTGGGGATGGATTTCCTCTATCAAAATTCTGGGGTTTTAGACGTATCAAATGGTATATTGACAATAGACCATGAACAAATATTTTGTAAACCTGAAATGCATATTGCACAAGTCTGTGTTCAGGAAGATTTCCTTATGAAGGCATGGTCAGAGGTCACTGTACCAGTAAAAACGTCTAGAGTAACTCAAGAACCTTGCATGTTATTGATAGAACATTCTGAATCACCCCTCACTGAAGATGTGTTAGTAGCTAAATCAGTTGTACCCAATGACCCAAGTACAAATTCATATAAGGTAAAAATTCTAAACTTGGGGGAACCTAGTATTCTCAAACAGGGAACTGTAATTGCCCATGCTACTCCAGGTTATGGTGACCTTACAAATTTCAAAATTATAAATGGTGACTGTTCTGATCAAACAGTTATGAATGACAAGTGTAGTGTCTCCAATGTAGGACCGATGACAAACGACGATGACAACAATGACTTGACAATTGACGAAACAATACACAAACATGATGCATTGAATATACAAGATGAAAATGCAGAGTCAATGCGCGAATTTGAATCTGTAAATGACAATGAATTAAATGATGTTGATGCGTCAATATACACATATGAGTCTGTGAATTTAGAATATGATATTAAATTGAAAAATGATATTGAACAGTCAAATGAGTTGACAATTGATAGCGAGTCAATAAATTGTATGTCACTGCACAGTGAAACTGTGGGTATTGAATCTTGTTTTGATGAGTGTACTTTATGCTTATATGACAGTGAACTTGATAATGATGAATATGATAAAATGTTTGAAGATTACTGCATTGACGATTTAATTAGTGATGAATATGTCATCTGCAATGATAATTCAATTAGTGACAATTCCGATGATGATGAATATGTCACGTGTAATGATACAAATGATGATGAGACTTGTAGTATCCATTTCGTAAGAAAGGCGGATGGAGCTAGGCTGGCCACCTCTCTTGACTTTGATATGACAAACGAGTTCCATGTCAAGGACAATGCTACAGAGTCAAATGATATATTGGATCACAAGTGTGATCTGCTGAATGATTATTATGACGATATTGACAATGACTCAAATGACCAAACTATTTATGAACACTTGAAACCAATGTTAGATGACGCAAAGAAAGAACTTGACACTACACAATTGAATTTATTGGAGAATCTACTTCAAGAATTTGCTGATATATTTTCCAGAAACAGGTCAGATCTGGGTTATGTAGAATGTGTGCACCATGTAATTGATACACAAAATCATGTTCCAAAAAACAAAAAGTATTTGATGAGGTTACCCGAATGTTAGATCATGGTATCATTGTTCCTAGTTTAAGTGCATGGTCCAGTCCTATTGTTGTTGTAAATAAGAAACAGAGTGATCAAATTAGACTAGCAATTGATTATCGGTTGCTAAACAACATCACTACAAAAATTAGCTATCCTCTGCCCTTAATCTCCGATGTCTTGGATTCCTTGGGGGGTTCAGAAATTTATTGTGTGTTGGACATGACATCTGGGTTTCACCAGCTGTCTCTATTACCAGAAGATAAAGCAAAAACTGCATTCGCTATTCCTCCTGGGCACCCACAGGGTACTTTATTTGAGTTCAATGTACTTCCATTTGGGTTGTGTAACAGTCCTTCAACTTTTCAAAGGGTTATGGAATTTGTCCTTCGAGGGTTACTCCTGAAAAAGGCACTAATTTATGTCGATGATGTCATAGTTTTTGCCAAGTCATTTCCTGAACTGCTTGAGAACCTGAGAGAAGTCTTTGAAGCATTTCGCAAACATAATCTTAAACTGTCACCTAAAAAATGTCACATGTGTCACAAACAAGTCAGCTTTCTTGGGTACGTCATTGACAAAAATGGGATATCTACAAATCCAGAAAAAATCAAAGCTATGTTAGGATGGGATAGACCAACAACTGTTAAATTAGTTCGTAGCTTTCTGGGTTTAATGGCTTACTACAGAACTCATATCCAAGGGTTTAGTGACATCACAAAGCCCCTTTATAGATTAACTGAAAAAGATATACCTTTTCAATGGAGTGATGATTGTGAACAAGGTTTTCAGCTACTCAAGTCTAAAATGACATCTGCAGAAGTATTGGCTTATCCTGACCCTAATCTTGAATTCATACTTGACACTGACTGTTCAGATTTTGCGGCTGAAGCTGTCCTCTCTCAGGTTCAAGATGGGGTAGAAAGGGTCATTGGCTATTTCAGCTCCTCTCTCAGCAGGTCTCAACGTGTGTACTGCACCACACGTAAAGAACTCCTTGCTGTTGTGTTGGCCATCAAGAATTATCATAATTATCTGAGTGGTCAAAAGTTTACTGTCAGAGTTGATCATAATGCCTTGCGATATCTCAAAACTTTTAAGTTCATGACTGACCAATTAGCTAGGTGGTGTTCATTTCTGGCAAATTACAACTTTGAAATCAAGTATCGCCCAGGTAAAGATCATGGGAATGCTGATGGGTTCTCTAGACTCCCTGCTAGTCGTCCTTGCAAAATTTGTCCTTACTGTGATCGAAGGGAAGCCAATGAACAAAAACGTAAATTAGAAAATGAACAAATATTTAGGGTGTTGACAAGATCCCAAGCTAAAAATGAAAATCAAGAAAAGTTACAAGAACAATCACAATGTGAAAATGAATCAAAATCCATTGATCCAGATGTCCCAGTTATCAATTGGCCCCAACCTATGACATCTGATGACTGGAGGGAGGCTCAAAGTAAAGATATTGATATTGCCCCTGTCCTGTCCTGGTTGGAATCGGGTAACAAACCAAGTTGGGAAGATATCTCCAGTTTATCTCCTGAAACAAAGATATATCATGCCCGCTTTAAAAATCTCAAACTATTTCAGGGTGTGCTATATAGAAAATTCATTGATCACAAAAGGGACACTCATAAATGGCAACTGGTGGTTCCTAGGGCACTGCGACATGACATTTTGTCTCAAATACACGAGTCTAACACCGGGGGTCACATAGGGGTTGAAAAAGCTTTGGACTTATTAAAACAAAGGTATTATTGGTCTGAATATGACAAAGACCTAGCCCTATTTGTCAAGACATGTGGTCCCTGCCAGGTTAGAAAAGGCCCAATGAAAAAGAAAAAGGCCAAAATGAAATTATTCAATATTGGATCTCGGCTTGACAGGGTCTCTTTGGACTTAATAGGCCCTTTACCCACATCTAAAAAGGGTAATAAATATATCTTAACAGTCATTGACGCATTTTCCAAATGGGCTACATGTACACCTTTAAAAATAATAACAGCTAGAAAATGTGCACAGGCCCTGCTTCGAGATTGGATATCCATAGTAGGAGTAAGTTTCAAGATTCACTCTGACCAGGGAGCCCAATTCTTGTCAACATTGTTTGAGGACATGTGTAAATTATTGTCCATTGAACATACAAAGTCAACCGCATTTCACAGTATTGGTAATGGCGGGACAGAGAGACTAAATTTAAGTGTCCAGAATCTTCTTAAGGCCCTAGCATGGGACTGTCCTCAGGATTGGGATGATATGTTGCCTTTAGCCATGTTGATATACAGGAACACAGTGCATTCAACTACAGGTTATTCCCCAAATGAGATCATGTTTGGTAGTCAGGTATATCTGCCCTGTGATTTAAAATACGGGAACTATGATCTCTTAAATCCACCAACAAATTTTCAGAGCACAGATGAGTTTGTGTCTGATTTAAGAGACAAGCTCCATAAAATTCATGAAGTAGCACGCAAAAATATTGATGTCAAGTCAGCTGACTACAAAAGAAAATATGACGTGGGTGCATCAACTCATCAATATAGCCCTGGGTCGTTGGTCCTCCTATATCATCCTGCCCTGAAACCTACACAAGGCAAAAAGTTGGTAAAGCGATTTTATTCTGGGGTGTATATGGTGGTTGAAGTAATATCCTATAATGTCCTCAGGATCAAGCACCTTAAAGGAAATAAGTCGAGTGTTGTATCCTACAACAGACTTATTCCCTATCACCCTAGGACTCAAGACCCCCTTGAGTAAAAAAAAGGTGTCGGTCGGTGCAAGGCAAAAACGCCATCAATGACAATCAAAAGGCATAACAACTGGTGTCACTAGGGTGGTCCAAATAAATTATACAAATGAATGTAATTCAATTCTAGGAATATTAAAAAAAAAAAAATAATAATAAAAATAATAATAATTATAATTGCATATCTGTTAAATTTGATTTCCCTCAAAATTTATTAACAAAAGATTTATATTTAATTAAACCAATGTTAAATTAACAAATAAAAAATTAATTAAAATAATCTCTTTTCCAGAATGGAATTTTTAGACTTTCGTGTAGAAGTACCCCTAACTATGCCTCTGGGGCATGAGGACACTGGAGATTATCTAGTGTTCTATAACACAAGGGCTGAGGTGAAAACGCCTCTTAGGAATTGGGATCCCTTCACCGAGATGGATTGCCTATCTGTGGAGATGACCATGGTAAGGGCCATGGCTAGTGTGGTTGAAGAGGATTATGAGGAAAACCTCATATCCAAGTCCTCTTTTGACCACCACCATGGTCTGCTGTGGGAAAGGATCCACAGTATGGAGGACCGTCTCGGAGAGGCCAAGCAGAGGGGTCAATACCTTTTTGGCTTCTTGGGAGCCTGGTGCCTCGGGGCTTCTGCGCTTTGTGCCTATGTCTGTCTTAAGAAATAATACAATTGTAATTGTCCATAGCTTGTAGTATAGGCCATCATGTCATCTCAGGTCACTGTGTCATTTACATCCTTTATAATATCTCCATTATCATAATTAAATAACCATGATTAAAAAGATATTAAGAAATCCCATCATCATTCCAGAAAAAGTTCTATAAGGAAAAGAAGCCATGCAAGAATATAACATATGTCAAAAGAAAATTTTAATGAGTATCCATTAAGAAAAATAAAAATTAAATAAAGTAGTATCCATCAGCTGTAATATCATGTTTTGAAATGCTGACAGGTGTACAACATTTTTTAATTCCAAGTCCTTTGTAATCAATATAACACATATTTATTAAAACAGAAAAACCATTAACAAGTATTAATACAGCCATATCACATACACTCCCCTCCATAAGTTTGGCAACCTTTTTCCCCCATTGAACTACGTGTTAAAGCCTCTTTACGTTTGAATTTTTATTTACTTAACCGGCGATAAAATAACTTAGAATATTGATGGAAACGTAACTTGACTTTAATTCCAATACCTCCAAATTTTCTCAATTTTTTTCGTCAATTACAATAGGTCGAAAATTGATGATAAATTTGATGAATTTTTAAAAATCCTCATTCCCATGTAATCCAATGGGAAATGGTGGGTTCAGGGCAAATCAGAATTCAGGATATCTTTTCAGTAAAAGATCCAGCAAAAAATATTTTTATATAGAAAATTGAATTGTCTAACTTTTTTGAACACTAAGTGTTGAGTTTATTTGATGAATATTAAAGTTACAGCGCTTCAAAGTCATTTTTGAAAATACTTTTTCGCCTCCTGTGTTATTTCAATGGGAGAGGTTTTTTGAAAAACAATTTTGACTTTAAAGCCCTATAACTTTGTTGAACCTGAAGAAACATATCAATTTTTTGTTAAATAAATTTAGCAAATTCAATTGCCAGGCTAACTCGTATTTTTTGCAAGGACTCGGATAGATGGATATTCTGTCATATGACTTGTGGCAAACCTACCATTTCCCATTGGTTAACATGGGAATGTCGATTTTCAAAAATTCATCAAATTTATCATAAATTTTTGACCTATTGTAATTGAGAAAAAAAATTGTGAAAATTTGGAGGTATTGGAAATAAAGTCAAATTACGTTTCCATCAATAGTATAAGTATTTTCTTCGCAAGTTAAGTAAATAAAAATTCAAAGGTAAAGAGGCTTTAACACGTAGTTCAATGGGGGAAAAAAGGTTGCCAAACTTATGGAGGGGAGTGTATATCATATGCTTTATTAAAACCCTCATAGCTTTATAGTGTTGTAGAACATGTGACATCTCCAGGGTAAGGTCTCTTTTAATTATTTAGTCTGATTATTAACCCCTAAAAATGAAGAGGGTTATTCAATTACATAATCATTTGTCAATTAAATTTGTATTAGAGTGCATACAATAATGTGGTATAGTGTTGCATGTTTAGCAAATGATAATTGTTTTATAGTCCATGCCTCTGCAATGGACAGCATGAACCGGAAGCTTTGAAAGGTCAAGGCTGCAGTGGAACAAAATGGCAGACGCTAGGCTAGAAGTTTTTCTGAAAATATTTTAGCTGTGGCTGCTACATGATTTTTACAAGCCTAACTCAGAGCATTCTATTTCTGTATGGCATTAAGGTTTAGCTAACCTACATATGGTTTCAGTAAACTGGCAGGAGTAGACTAATAAATTATCAGTTTGAGCAGCCTGTGCTCTCCTTGGCATTTCACTAACATTTAACACTTCTTAACACTCAGCTTAATCACTATAAATGTCTAGCTTGAAGTGGAAGCAATGGGAAGTTACATTCCGCAAGTTGTTTGTGTATACACATTACACCCTGTTTAACATACAGATGTTTTAGGTACACTGTGTATGTTCATCTTTAACCTGTGGGATAGAAAGTCCTACAATAAGGTTACTACAATGATAAATTATCATGAGTAATCATCTTCAATGGGCTTATTAATGAATGGTTCCTTGAAACATAAATGATGTCTCTCTAGTTTGAGATAACTCCTGGATATAAAACGGCATGGATTATAATTTTCTTGGGATCATTTATTGAGCTTTTTGAACACTAATCTTTTTGAACTTTAATCTTTTAGAACTTTAATCTTTGGCAACATCCTAACCAATTAATATACTTCAATTGAACATGCATGACTAATGAAACAGAAATAATATTATCTACACATTATCTTTCATTTTTGTGTGCACTCTGGTATGTATTTTGAATTATAGTCAAGTATATTAGCTACATTATTTTTCTTGATAAATACAAGATCACATTACAACTAGCTTATGGACCCCTTGGTGGCTCTGGGTTATGACCAATTGAAAGTGTAATTTGAAAGGATATCAAAAGGAATGTATAGGAACCAACTGCGGGTTTGGTCGAATATTTAACTTTGAGACAAAGAAAGATGTTGTCAGTGTCACACATAATTTTTGATGGTAGGGTAATGTAGTTGTACTCTCGGGTTTCAGCGTTGAGACGAAATATGTCCGCAGTGATCCCCCCAGAGAGCTGCTTTAACATTCTGTCCATCAATTTTGACATCATGAAAATGTTGTTCAGAGTGGAGCCGTTTGACGCATACATGTCTCCAGTGACACTCTGGACTCGATTATTTTGTCAAGATATGCCCGATTTTGTTTGAACAAAAAGTGGTCTTGTAAGTTTGGCTATTCAATGGGAAGATTGAGCATTCAGAAATGGAACCGTTTGACGAAAAATGTCTACAGTTTCAGTTTTTGAAAATGTCAAAATAACTGTCAATTTTGACACTTGTTTGTTTATTACTGATTTAGCCTTCAGAAAGAGGGACCGTTTGACGAAACATGTCTCCAGTTTCACCTTCTGAATAGGTTCAAAAATCAAAAGAGGATCGTTTTGACAAATATACTTTATAAATTATTAATCTGTATTAAAGTTGTGTTGATATATACAGTTTGACTTTATATGCCATTTTGCATGAATATTAAAAACTTGTCTTTAAGAGCTTTCATTGTTCACTATAATTATAGGAGTAATTATCTATTTATTTACAGGGGCGGAGTTTGGCCTTGAGTGTGGATACTATGGGCTGTTGATACGTAAATGGAGTGCAGTGGTTTGCCTTTGTGGCATATTTTTTTCGTCAAGGGCGGGATTTGAGAAATTGTTTTAACAAGTATAAACAATAATTAAAATAGTTTCATTGGGATTCAAATACAACAATTACAAGGATATGGCGGAAAAATTCATGATAAGATTCATATTAAATCATGATTATGTTATTTTGGATAATGAACATGTCATCTGTTCAAAGTCCAAATTCATAAAGGCATTCCTGCTGCATACGCCTGATCAGGACCTTAGCCCAGAACAGATTTCAAGGTTGAACTCTGTTCATTGTAAATATACTATTGATCTGAAAGAGTTCCATTCTCAAACATTTACGGACATATGTGAAAATTTGAAGAGTGAAAACAGATTCCAGACTTTTGACTTGGTTGAAATTGCCATGATGTGGTCATACTTAGAACTGCCAGAAGAAAGATTAAAGGAAGTATACCCCATTATTCTTTTGAAGACTTATTTGAAAACTTAGGTACCTTTTATCACATTGTAAAGGTTGGATACTTAGACGTTGCCGAGACCATTTTGGCTCAAATCAGATTACCACTTTACTTTATAGAAACTGCCAGAACTTTAAGTTATAGAAAGTTTAAACATCATTTTCTTAATGCAAGAAGGAAAAATGAATACGTCACTAAAAACTATTATATGGGTCAATGTTGGGGTCCAAAATGTACTAAATTTAGACATGATCGATTCTTGGCCTTGGGAGGTGATTGTAGCTATCCAAATCAACCTAACTTTGGAAGGTTTCATGCCCCTTGGTCAAAACACTTCGAGAAAACCAAGTGAATTTTTATCATGTCTGGAGTGTATAATCACTGGTGTCAAGAGTGTATTGGTTTGAGTCTGGAAAACTCTTTTAGTAATATAGCAACATGTATATAATACTGTTATACAATAGTATTTATAATTAATTAATTTTAAGGTCAAAATAGTGGCCTCAGTAAAATACTGGAGTGATTAACGTGTGAACATTTATACATGTATAAATATTTGTTTATGTATTCCAGAAAATAGCAGTAAAAGATGATGATAATCTTGGTTTTGATGATGTTATTAGGGGTTAGTAACGCCATTAAGGTTAAAGTCGACCCACTTAATGGAGTTATTTTCAACCCCACTGCACAACTTGACCTATCCGAGGAAAGCTTCATATACACTTTAGGCATTGAGTGGCCTGAATCATATGATGGTAGAGTTGTCCCAACCTTTGATTGTGTTAAGGTAGAGACTGGACAAGTATTGAGAACTTCTGGAAGTCCAGCAACTATGGTGCAGACAATGAATCTTTGGCTAGAAACCTGTAGGGCAGCCCAGTCTTACGCTATGACGATCTCAACTGACATTGACAGCATGAATGAGAACCTGGCCAAGTTAACCCTAGGGGCAAAAATGTCATTGCCTAAGATTGAGCTGGCCAAAGGTAGGTCAAAGCGGAATTTTCTGTCATCAATTTTTGGGGGGTTTTATCATCTCATGGGTCTGGCCACTCAAGGTGATGTTGAACAAATGACATCACACATAACTAGTCTTGAAAAAAACCAAAGAACAATTGTTGAAGGACAAAAGGCGATACGAAATAGTATGGTTGCAATGGCTAACTTAACATCATCTCGCATTGACAATTTAGTATCTGTTATGGCAAAAAATGAGGAAATTATTTATGAGGCATTGTCAAATGTTTCTATTCAAATAGCCAATACCAGACAGGATCTTAATATACTAAACACGCATGTGAGACAACTTAGAAAAGTTATATTTTTTTTAGCTCGGGCAATTCATATTCGATCAAAACAAATTACAGAGATTGAAAGTTCTTATGTCACTTTTTTATCTGGAATTACTCAAATGCTAGAGGGGAGGCTTCCATTTACGTTTGTTGCTCCGAATGAATTAAAGAGTATATTAGAAATGGTTAAATTACAGTTGGTTACAAATCTAGGTACAGAATGGGAATTAACCTATGATTCTCTTGACAAATATTATAGATCAATGACTGTATTTGGGGGTTACACTGATACTGCTATATATATAACAATGCGAATTCCTTTTAGAAGACGACATGGTTTTTTTAATGTATATAACATAAAAACAAATCCTGTGTCTATCAGTACAACCAAATCTGCTACTATCCTGAGAAATGACTTTGATTATGTGGGATTTGATGATCAGATGGAAATGTACATTACCCTGTCTACTTCTCAATTTGCTACATGCAAAGAAGGGAAGTGCACAGAGGCTGTTAGTCCTCAAATTATCAAAAATGACACCTGTATGGCAAATTTGTTTCTGGGCAGATTGGTAAAAGCTGCACAATCTTGTAATATTGATGTGATTTTGGGAGAGATACAGGATGGGGTGTCTATGATAAACGGCTATGTTTTAATGCAAAATTTCACAGGAAACATTTCAATGATTTGTGAGGACGAAGCAGAATTTAGGCAATTATGTGTCACTCCATCATGTATTGTCCAATTACCCTGTCGGTGTCATTTAAGATCAGAAAATCAAATAGTTCATTATGCCCCAGGAAGTTGTCCAGAGCAGAAAATTATTAATCCTGAGGTAAAAAATGTAGCATTTTTAGCGAAATTTCATTCAACATTGATAGAGTGGAATTTTGGAGATTCTGACATTGAAAAATTTGCATACCCTCCTTTGCCCTCAATTCCAAAATTGATTGACCCAAGCAAGAAGGACAAACAATATAAGTTAGGTTTAAATGATGTTATTGCAGATCTGAAAAATCAAAACTCGTGGTATTCCATATCTGAACCCCCATCTGACCTTGAAGTGCTTAATTCCTCTTGGGTTCAAATCTTACAATTTGTCATTGCGGCCATACTATTAATAGCATTAATTGGATTGACTATTTATTTGTGGAAGCAACGGAAAGTGCTTTTGAAATTGGGGTCTGCCTTTATTTCAAGGAATTTTCGTCCTAAGCCCACGAATGAGAATGAAATTGTGTGAGCAGTAAGACTTATGCAACTATAATGGGACCTCAGTTAATATGATTGAGCATTCATTCGGATTTTTATATGTATATTTCTCTATAATTGCATACGCTCTATACTGCGTCTATATTAACCTTATGATAATCTATTATAATGTACATAATATGATATAATTATAATCCATATTATATATAATCCTTTGTTATTTTATTTATTCAGTATATTTTAGGAACCACTTGATGGTGAAAAGAGGCCTTAAAGGTACCTGGGCCCAGGAAAGGACTTGGAAAATAAGGATTATATTGTCAAAGGACATGTAGTAAACCAAGACAATAATTGGATAATTTTATTCATGATTTATTGGTGACTCTTAAAGGAATAAGATTATGTAAATTTGGTATGAAGATATTATAAATCAACATATGTAGGCTAATGATTACTGATTTATACCAAGTAATGGTAAATATGTAAGAAATGAAACCTTGTATTGTGTCATGGTAAGATAAAGTGTTAATTTGACACTGATAAAATACCATTGACATTGACATTGAGCAATGCTGACAATCTTTTGCTTTAGCTAAGGTTAAAGTAAATATAAGGAGACATGTTTGCTTCAAGTTATAAATAAAGAGTGAGGGGATTGATGATTCAATTGTCAACATTGCTCAAGGTCTTAATAAAATGTTCAGTGGAGACAGCTGTGGATTTTTTTTGTGACAA
>CAIIXF020000284.1:0-25000 GCA_903813345.2 Owenia fusiformis | reverse complement strand
CTTCAAAGGTCGGCCTAATTGAAATACTTGAAACTGCGATATTGTTGTGCAAAAACTTAAAATTTATGATATTCATGGAAACCATGTCAAAACCTGTATTTTTGTAAACAGTTGAAAATATTGTATTTTGCAAATGTTCACTATGTACAGTATATCAATATCAATACCAATTGCCGATAGGTTTTAATTAGTTAAGAAACAATCCTTTTGGTAACAATCCTTTAACTATGAAACAAAAATATTTATATTGATATCGCTATGCTCGCTGGTACACATGGGATACAGTCATATAGTTGAGAATAAAAATAACATTGCTCATAAATCATAGGATATCCTCCATATATTTTTAAGAGCGAATGTAAGTGTACCATAATTCTTGTATATATTTTGCTTCTTTAAAAGGAGAGCTTCACGAACTATCTAATCGGTGAACACTGAGCTAAAGTTACCTGTTCAGTGGGATATCTCGGCTGACTGGATGGCAAGCGATACGGTAGTTCCACTGCGCGAATATAGGGAAGGTGTCATTGAACAGCTTCTGTATACGAGATGGAAGGTAAGAGTAGTTCTCCTTCAAGCTCTTGCTTCCAGTATATGAGGTGAACCTAACCTTCTGTTCCAACTCCCTCCAGGTTGCAGCATCCAGGAAATGGCGATCACTAAATAAGAGAAACACCATCACTAGCAATGGATATTACTCATAAGTCATCCTTACTGCACAATATAGTACACCCGTGTAGCTCAGCGGTAGCGCAGGTACCTCTTACGCAATAGGTCCCGGATTCGATCCCCGGTTCAGGCAAGACTAAATTTGCTTGTTTGCGTGAAGTACTTCAGGGTGTTTGACTGAGTGGTCCGCAACTCGTACAAAAGGCTGTGGTGTGTACTTGTATGTCTATGTATAAGTGCACATAAAAGAACACAGGGCTCCTTCAAGGAGGGGTTTCTGGGTCTTTCTTCCATGTTAATTACTTAATTACGTAAATTACGACCGTATATATACGGGACATACCCAAGAGGTATTGCTCACCTTCATTGGTGGTAAACAAAATACAATACAATACAATACAATAGTTCTGTTCAAGACTTAATAAATTCATTCAAATCTAAAACTAGATTTTGACGAAATTCTGTAAAGCGATGATAAATGTTCCTCCACCGTTTCCTTGAGTTTGCCAACCGGAAGTCCCATTCTGTATCGCGTGTTAAATACAGTTTATGTTTTCGATTTAAAAAATCAGCGTCATCTTCCAAACTATTCACAAATAAAGGAACAAAATAATTGAAGAAATAAAGAAACATGAACACGCTTTCAGATGAAGACTATTGGTTGCCCAACTTATCGAGGGAGTGTACCTATAAAACGGTTCGTCGATATCTTCTCCAGTGTTGGTCCACTGACCCTCGAGGTAACAGAGCACGGGTTTGAAGTAGGGCCTGTAGTCACGTATGTTAGTATCTTGGCTTCCCCACGCACGGAAGTATTCACGCATTTCATCCAGCTACATCGGGAATTCACAACATGCATGAATTTATACTTGATCGCTTTTTATTACATTATAATATCCTATTAAAAACACTTGTACCGAGGGCCTAGATGTCATTAGTTTGGTCTCCTCCTGCACTGGTCATCTACCCGATTACACTGGTTACCTGAACGAATTCCCCTGACATTTTATCACAAACGTATATCTGTATCATATGCCTAAGAAAATGCACATATTTGATGTAGTTCAGATGACAACAGAATCGTCGATTGAATGCCGTAAACGGAACTTCAAAAACGGTTAAGATCTGCAATTCTAATTCGATCCGTTTTCCTAACAATATTGAGGTATTTAATCGACGATTCGATAAAATTGTGGGAATTCTGCCTACAACGTGTGAAATAAGGAAAAAATTAAAATCGCTCCTTCGAGGTTCCGACATTTTGTTATCGAAACGAGCAGTCTCAGTAGCCAGCGTAATCGAGTGGACCACCAGTGTCCTGGCTCCAAAACACACACAAAACCACAAAAAATGAAATAAATTTTCCTGCATTGGGCAGATAATATTTAAACTCGAATTGTAATACTTCGATAATTTACTGTTATCCAATGACCCTAAAACGTAAAACAGAGTACACGCACTTGCTGCTGCAGATCAGGCTTATTCAGTACACTCGGGGGCACAGGAGGAAATGGAACATCTTCCATAGCACCATAGCTTGGGTCTGTACGACTGGGCATGTTCATTCTGAAGTCATTGTGTCTTGTACGGAATTCAACACCATTCAAAACTGCAGAAAACTCACCTACAGGTAGAAATTGGAAATCAGAGAATTGACCTTATTATAATAAGATATATATTATACAGTATAAATGTTCGTTGAAATTGTGTTGTTTTGTTTTGTTTAGTTTTGTTAAAATGTGTATGCTTCTAGCCACGATGAAACAAGTCAACGTGCCAAATTTCAACTTAAACGTTCCTCTCCGATGTCTCACTCATTGGACATTCGGGGATTCAAATATATGGAAAGCGATCGACGGATCTCACACATTTCCCTCTGGAACTCAACAGCATTGATTTAAAATTGATGTTATTTTTATTACCGAGTCCAACTGTTCTGATATTATTGGAATGATCATGCATGGCGGCCATCTTGTTTCCGGTGTGGGTTTCAGAGTGGTACGTCCGACTGCCTGATAATGTGTGCCTGTAATGCCAAGCATCAATACGTAAATTGTATTATTATGTCGTCTGTAAAGAGGTACATGTACGATGATACGTAATTTGATATATGCGTTCTTTCTCTTTAGTTCCTCACCTGACTTGCTTCAAGCCCGAGTCTCCCTCTGAACGGATACGTTCCTCAAAGGCAAGGTTCTGAGACATCAGCTGCTTGGCGAGTACTGCGAGGTTCTGCTTATTTTGCTCCATTTCAACATAGTTATTGACGTGGTCTAAAATGCCAACATTGTCAAAGCGATTGCAATTTGCCCGACATCTTCTTGACTCAATTATATTGACGTGATCATGATATATACTATCAACATTACATTTTGAATAAAATTAATTGTCACCTTGCGCGGTGAACTTCTCGATATACTTCGAAATATTATTTTGTCAATACCTCATTGAATATACTAATATCTCAACAATTTAGGAAAGAGAAACAAAATAGGAAATCACAAGTATACCACTGGCGGATCAGGGGGGGGGGGCAGTAAAAAAAATTGGGCTCAAAAAAATTTTAGCCAAAAAAAGCCTTACGCCCCTAAAAAGTGGGCCTCTTTGGTCATAAATGGGCCTTCTTAGGCCTTATCTAAAGCCAAATTTTGAAGAAAATGGGCCTCAAAATTTCAAAATTTAGGCCCACTTTTTGGTTTTAGGGGCACAAAATTAGGGGCGGAAGTTTTTTTCTCAGATCCCAAGTTTGCCCCCCCCCCTTGTTGGTTCCCAGATCCGCCCCTGTATACTTTGTTTGCCTCTTTCGAATTTTACCTATGTTTCCTTTACATATCCAGATACGCAGCTCTCCACACGGCTTTCTATCCGTATTATAGATGGACGTGTCTCCAAAACGGTGTTTCCAGTTTGTAATTATATAGCACAATTCTGGATACTCCGGATGTTTTTCTATAATATATATGACGTACATATTTAGAGTTCATCGATTTATCATTAAAGAATATAGTTACCCGACACCCGACCATAGTCTCCCGACCCTAGTCAAGAAAAAATGATGAAGCATATCAGAGGATATAACATTCTGAATTATTTACTCTGTTTATTATGTTATGTTCCAAAAGCTACGTTGGTATGGTGTACACAAATATATCTAAAACACTTACGTCCTCGCCATTTATCAATCCAAAATCCATTGAGGTGATCCATCTTCAGAGTATTGTTGATATAAATGCCAAGCTGAACAAGTTCTTCTTGTGACTCCAAACTTATCAGTTCTGTGCCCATCTCCTTGCAGATCTCCATAGCATCATTGTTGGTCTGTCTAAAGTGATGAGAAACCTGTACCACAAGATAACAGCTGCCATTGTAGTAGTTTCCCCAGTCTCCAAGACATTCTTTACTTACTACAGCACTCTTGCTAGACACACCTTTTTAGGAATGCAATGCATATTATGGCAGTGTCTAACAACTGTCTCTAAGGAATCCGAATCGTTTCCGAAATTTGAAGTGGAGGAAACGCTCAAAAGTATTTTTCAAAATAAATTTTCTTTTAGATCCGAGTATTCGAGCGCTTGGCCGTTTATGAATTTTATTTCAGTTTTTTTTATTACAGCCCTGTCGATTTTTCCGAAGGAGGAAACGCTCAAAATGATTTTTCTGTAATCCGAGTATCACGGCGCCTAGTCATTTCGTAAATATAGACTTATCCAGTTTTTACATCATGGCCTATATTTAAACATTTACATCAGAAACCATAAATATGAATTTGTGCCAAGTATTGAGCCTCTGACATGACCTACCTGCATTAGCTACCACAACAAGTAGGAACAGAAAAGGAAGAACTCCGCAAATGCGTACCCCCGACATGGCTCTTCTTTGTTGGTGTATTAACAGGGGGTGTGTGTTCAACAATAATAAAATTGACATTCTCTTGTCATCATTATATAGTGACACGTGTGAGATACGATAACAAATACTTGTTTTATCTACCTGTTCAGATTAAGTCAAAATAACATTAAAAGATGATGTTTCGAGTTTGATGCTCTTAATGGGCCAACCTTCAAAACACGACAGCTCCAATGTATACAATCAAACCTAACACTAGAATATCTAACAATCATGTTTCAGTTAGAAGCAACTGTGCGCAGATAGAGAATGCCTAAGTATTTTCGACTTTGAGACAGGGAAGATGCACACAACCCACCAACATGTTTTTCTGAAATGTTGTCCTGATTTTCAACCCAATTGCGCTTCTTTTTTCAATTTTTGTTGCATTTTGACACACAATTAAGCTCTTTAAAGAAACAAGTAATTCCTTCGATCAGGGGTTTTAAGATATCCATTATGGATGACAAAAATTAGCTGAAAGTAATGGATCGCATGAGTTTTCCAAATGGGAAAATAACATGGGAAATATTGTTTTCCACTTTATCTAAGAGGAATTACTTAAATGGGTTAACTGTCTAAAATCGCAACATATTGATGGGACAAAAATTGGGAAATCAGGGGTGGAAGGGGTTGAAAATCAGGACAACACTACTGAAAAACATGTGGGTGATTGTTTGCATCTCCCCTGTGTCAAAGTGAAAATTATTTTATCATCTCTATGAGTGCTTTTCCTGGAAGAAATGCTTGGCCAAACATATTCACCTATTTAATTCTCAGAAAATAGCCAAAATCCAACATAATATGACTGTCCGAAATGTGTTGCGATACTTCCCCCCTCCATTCGAATGTTGGCGCATTTACTGAACCTGACTGCATGATATTATTGTCCATACAACCTTTTGACTAAGAATGTGTTTCTGAAAGTGATAATTGGGTCATGCAGGTGTCTAAACGATATCTTAAAACAAATGCTGTGATGAAGAGATCGGTCAAGTGCAACACTCCAAGGATTTTACAGGAGTAAAGAAGCAGAGGCCATAGACTCTCCAGCACGATCTCAGATAAGTCATACATGACACAAAGTTAAAATATAGGTTTCATAAGATCTCTAAGTGTAATTGTTTATCAACTAATCAACTATTTTACTACTACTAATACTACTACTTTACTACTACTACAATAAAAATGTTATATATATTTCAAATTTCATAAAGTTAAGTCTCTTAGTGTAGTATTTTAAAGTATATTTCACAATTTTGCTTCATATGCATATTTGTTGTTTTAAAGTAAATATACTGTGTGTAAAATACAAAGTTTATAATCCTATGATTCCTAAGTTAATTGCACCAGCGGAAGTTCTTAATGAGTGATGGGGGGGGGGGGTAAAAAGTGGTCATACGTCTTAAAATCCTTATTTTATCAAATATTTGCCATTGCCTGATGACAGCTTGTTTCATTGGGAGTATAGTTATGTATAATTTGAAAATTCATCTCGTAATATCCTTGCTTAATTACTGAAAGGGTATAACAAAATATGAACTCGGATTTTATAATGAGAGTTATGATTATTATGGAATAAAAAGCTTATTTCCTGGTCGGAATTAACTATTCATTTATTCCACGTGACAATATGATATTTCCCTCTTGGGCCCTCGGGAAATATCATATTATCCTTTGGAATCAAACTCATTGAATCCCTCCCAGTAAATAAATCATTGATTAGTGCTTTGCATTCTTCTTCGGATAATCTTTATTAAATACGTTTATCATTAACTAAACGACAGAATTATATCTGATGTAAATCAAATACAAATTGGTCAATAAATGAGCCAAGCGTTTCGAAATGTAGAAATTCTGTCTTGTATCGAAACTGTTAATAATTATTACATTACCAGTCCTGATAAAGTTGATTCCATGGCAAGTAAAGGGAGCGCAACAATAGGGAGTTTAAGCGTGCAATGTTTTCCACAACCTACTAAACGTGAACGGAAAATATTTAAGCGATGCATTTGTATGAGCAATTGGTCAAACGTATAGGTTGGCGTTTCGACTTCATATGCGAGCTTAAACTCCCTATTATATGCACGTATGTGCCACAACTTCCCATCGATCTTATCAAAGCTTTTAAGGCTTTGGAATACACTACATTAAGTACATCTCAGTTTAAGAGTCTGCCTGAATTTTTAGGTATTGATGAGATTACAATTATGATTTTAGCATGCGCATTTAAACACAGGGAAACATTTTCTAAAAGCCTATAAGCCATTTTTGTTTATTGAGATTCACATTCTAGCTTTCTTGGTAGCGAAACAAGCCAAGTGGGGCGCTATGTTGTATGTCGAAGCCATGAGTCGATGTTCAAGACATGTGGGGTCCCTGTGTTATTCATTTGCGATTATGTACTCATTGAAGTCAAAACTGTTATGTTAACACTTGCCATCTAACCCCCCATATCACACCAAACTAGTTCTTATACCGTTCTTGCCAGTCCTACGAAAACGTCGTAAAACGGGCTCAATCTGGCTGTGGTCGGGAAATATGTCTGAAATAATCAGCTTCTTCGTTCTTAAACAGTCTTTAATACGTCCATCTCGTTCGCAGTTCGTTCAGGTCGCACCACGTCGGCGTGCAACGTAGTAGAACGCGTCCCTTAGTCTAGAAGGTCAACATGACCTGATTACAGAACGGTATGGTCGCCATCGAATTTTGAATCGATTCAAAGTTCTAAAATCACATTCCCGTCTGAGAACGATCATAAAGTTCGTAAATAGACCTTAGAAAGTTGCAGCTACTTCATTCCGTTCGCACACAGTTTGAAACCAGTTTTGAAGAACGCAGTGGGAACTTGTTTGGTGTGATAGCTATATTTTTGCTAATTCGTTCATAAGCAGTGTTGAATACGTTCTTAATCAGTTTAAACCCGTTTGCAATTAGTTCTACCTCGTTCTCAACACGTCCTCAGACAGTTCAACTCGTTGTTAAAACGTCCTTAGTAGGATTGAAGTACGACGGTTCCGTTCGTAGTACGTCCAGCTCGTCGTTAGTACGTTGTCACTCGTTCTAATTGTAGAACGTGACGACCACGAAAACATTTTGAGCATTGTCTAAGTTCTAGAGGACCTACCCGTCCGAGTACGTTCGATGACGTTTGTAAATAGATCCCAAACGGTTCTTAGTAGGTCCACTCCGTTCGTACACAGTTGAAGCCCGTTTTCGAGAACGTAGTGAGAACTAGTTTGGTGTGATAGTAGGGTTAGGAGAGTAACATCTTATTCTGCCTTCTCATTGTAGGCGTATAATTACCCCCCTAACACACCAAACTAGTTCTTACCCGTTCTTGCCAGTCCTACGAAAACGTCGTAAAACGGGCTCAATCTGGCTGTGGTCGGGAAATATGTATAAACTAATTGGCTACTTCGTTCATAAACAGTCTTCAATACATCCACCTCATTCGCAGTTCGTTCAGGTCGCACCACGTCGGTGTGCAACGTCGTATAACGCGTCTTTTATTCTAGAAGGTCATCATGGCCTGATTACAGAACGGTATGGTTGCCATCGAATTTCGAATCGATTCAAAATTCTAAATCACATTCCCCGTCAGGGAAAATCCATGAAGTTCGTAAACAGACCGTAGAACGTTGTAGCTACGTTCATTCCATTCGCACACAGTTTAAAACCAGTTTTGAAGAACGCAGTGGCTACTTGCTTGGTGTGATAGCTATATTTTTGCTAACTCGTTGATAAATACGTTCTTAATCAGTTTTAACCCGATTGCGTAAGTTCTACCTCGTTCTCAATACGTCTTCAGACAGTTAAACTCGTTGTAAACACGTCCCTAGTAGGATTGAAGTACGACGGTTCCGTTCATAGTACGTCCAGCTCGTCGTTAGTAGGTTGTCACTCGTTCTAATTCTAGAACGTGACGACCAAGAGAATATTTTGAGCATGTTCTAGAGGACCTACCCGTTCGAGTACGTTCGATGAAGTTTGTAAATAGACCCCAAACGGTTCTAAGTACGTTCAGTCCGTTCGTACACAGTTGAAGCCTGTTTTCGAGAACGTAGTGAGAACTAGTTTGGTTTGATAGTACCCAGCTAGTTCATAGTAGTCCCGTTTTTACAATATCATATTGTTAGGCTGAGCCAATTACATTTTTATACAATTCAGTATAAAATCATGTAAAAGTATGTCAATGTTATGCACTTTCATTATCTAAATATACTACATAGACTGTGGGACTTGTATTCATAACATGAACAATGTATATCATGCGAGCTTTAAAAAGAGAACATTAAGTTTTGCCCTGGGGTCTAGCCAGCCATTAAAATATATCCTTGTATTCCATTGAATACGTGTGCTGATTCGCATTCAACTCACATTTAACTTTTTCAAAGTCGCATGAAACTTTTGCTTCACGTAATTGTATATTTCATAATTTTCTTTCAATCTCATCTTCACATATTCAATTACCATCTTTGATGAAGGTCGCTTCTTTTTTGAATCGTTTACACTGTTCAATTTTGTTGAAGCTTTGAATTTTCCAATTCCTAGAAAAAAGGACGGTAGTATTCGCTCCATTGCTTTCAGTGTAAGTCCAAATTCTTCCGTAAGTCCAACAAGCATGTGATACTTATCTATATTGTGCTTGGCTTTTTGAAGTCCATATGCCATATTAGTTGAACAGTTTGGTTCATGGCCACAGAACCATATAACATATTGTTTGACTGGGTCAACAAAACACTGTCTATCTACTGCTTTCGTATCTTTTATGTTTTGTTGAATGCATTCCTCAAAGGTTCGATTCTTGTGACTCCTAAACAATTTTGTTAGTTCTTCAGGTTTTCTTTTTGCGTAAGTGTAATAGTAAACCGATAATCGTTGTTCAAAAGGTTCCCTTATTATGTTGAAGTAGATTGGCTGCTTGAAACCAAAGTCCTCAAAATTGACAAAATGGATATGACGATCAAATACACATTTATGTGATTTGCAATTACTATTATTAGGATTATGCAAAGACCGCGCAAAATCAATTATGTCTTTTTTATCACTAAGTTGTCTTTTTCCATATATTGTTGAATGCTTCATTCTAAACTTGCCTTGAAGTTGACTAAGTCTTCCCAGAAAAGTATGCATTGTCGAAGAACCACATTTCGGCATTCTGTTATACAGTACTATGTTCTGATCTGCTTTCCCATATAAGGAAAATGGAGATGGTACCGCCTTTACATCCATATCAAATCTAAGATATTTGTTGATAATTTTGTCTTTGCCAGATTGTTCCATAAATACGTACACGTATATACAGATACATCCTAAGAGCGGTCCAAATAGAAATGCATATTTTCTTTTAAGTAACCTCATTTTTCTTATTAGCTATGAAAACATATATTATCGTCATTCGTTTTGTACATGTATCTGTTGCTCTGTAATCAGCTAGTTGCTCTCTGTGGACTTAAAGTCTTTCTCTTGTAATGTGTTGGTCTTTATGAGCGTGTAGTATATTTCTCTTGTAACCGACTCGATGATACTTTCATCCATTTTTTACTTGAATACTTGACTGATATAAACTTACAATGGGGCACCCAATGGTGAAAATCAACATTGTGGTATTTTAAGTGACAAATAAATTGATTATTTTGCAGCATGTTTCATCGTTAATGGCACAATATGAAATTATATCAATTAAATACTATTTATGGTACCCTTGGAAAGCCATATCAGTTTGCAGGGCGGTAAGTCTTGTCTACCTATTTTCAAGCAAACTATAATTGAGATTTATTCGAATTTCAGGGATGCTCTGAGTATAAAAATTAATACTAATTTGTCAGAGACATGTCCCTAAATAATCGTCTGCAAAAACGTTTGTTATTGGATTTTATTTTCTTAAATTTTAAATTTTAACCAGGTGACCTGTTTAGGGTCTGGAAAGGTGAACCTATTGAATAGTGCATATTACATTGATCTAATGGTTAAAACAGTTATCAAACAAACAGAAATGTAAAAACTCTAAATGTAAATCTATATGTAACAATATGTACAAATGTAAATAATCTGTTACAGTGAATTGTCTGTAAGTATATGTAATGTTTAAATCTTCACCTATGTGGAGGAAATAAAGACACTGAACTGAACTGAAATATGTCATTTCTAATACTTAAAACATAAAAATATTTAAGAACACATTTTAATGTTATAAGAATTAAATCATGATAATTAGTTTGACAGCGAGCCCAGACTGTTTTGTTGGTGTTTTAGAACATATTTGAAAACTTTGATTTAAAAATGGATTTCGTCCTATTTTCACAGCAGACATTCCGATGTTGGAATACCAGATTTAAAAAAAACTTACAGATAATTTCAAAACCTCAAGCGTAAAACTTAGCGTAATATCCTTATGCAGATGTATTTCTATTCCTGTAATATTATGTAGATATGTTAATGTAAAACAAAAAGTGTAAATGTACTCACAATATGCACTTGTGGTAATAGAAGATACAATACAATTAACCAAAGAGGATTTATGAAAATAATATAAAAAACTACATCCGATCTCTTGTCCTTCAGGCAGAATCAGATCGATATGGAGTGACAAAAGTACAAGGAGCATGTCCAATTGACCTACAAATATATTCCTTTCACATCTCAAACATACATCTTTCAAAAGACATGCGATATGTTATGAATTGGTGAAGTTAATGAGGATTAAAAGTGCAAAAATGAGGAGAAAATGTTTAATTCTCCCAAATGATAAAAATGATGACTATATTTATAGATAATAGCTGAGACCATCCATTAAATAAAGTGTGCAATTCGGGGATTCTCTAAATTAGACATGATAAGGAATGACATGAGTGAAACAAAAATTTTCTAAAATTGAAATAATGAGGCACCAAAAGGCGTTGTTATCCAAATCTAGGAACTCTTTCATTATTCTTGCTAACTTTTAAACTTCGTTCGTTGAATATTAAAATGTCCAACCTTTCCTCCAAATATTTTAAAATAAAATAAATTCACTAAATTCACTTTTATGGTGATCGGATGAACCTTAAAGAGCCTCTTCTGAATGGTAATTCGATATTGTGATGACCAGCAACTTGCTTTCACGCAATTCACACAGGCGAATCCGAAAATTTGCTGTTTTCAAAGGCTGAAATAATCATTTCAATAAACATTTCAATTCATTTTCGAATGGGATGAATAATTTGATTAATATATTTGATCAATTAAACGAACTTTCATGAACAAGTTAATGAAATAATATTTAAGGGAAAATATCATTTCGACTTCTAACTGGAATGGTATGATTTTTACCGTGTAGAATTCCACCATTTGATATGCAAATGAGGTATAATGTTGAGTTTGTAGATTTATGAAAGGTTTCGTTTACCAATGAATGAACAAAGTAAAAAGGCATTTATATGTCACGGCGTTGATCTCGAAAGGGGGCTATGCATACCCTTTGAAATGCTGAACACGTTTTAAATATGTCTTTATTTTACTCAGGTCAAACAGTCAACTTTTGTTTTTTGTAGTTAGACAGTGTAGATCTCATAGGCCCGGGAACATGTGTAAAAAATATATCGATTCTTTTTATACATGTTCCTGGACCTCTGGTAGATCTACTTGTATTGGTTATTCACAACCCATCTCTTTTTTAACAAATGACCATTCCACGAAAAAGATTAGAGATTCTATATGTAATACATTAAATTAAAATGGGTTGAACTTTGTTAGATTTGAATCTTAGATGTTTTTCTTTTTATTTTCCCATTTTCGGGTTTTATATTGTTTTTCTCTCCTTATACGTTTGTATTGTGTATAAAGGGTTGATGGAATTTAAACGTTAACTTAGATAAGCGTTTACTTATATATTTGAAAATAAAACATTTTATCCAGTTCCTTAAACACAAAACTAAATTTATATACCAGATCCTGTTATTGAAAGTATCTTTAGTTTAAATGTAATGCATTTTCACTATTCATTCATATCAACTCACGAAAAATAGATTCGTTTAATATATGTTTTTAAATTAAATCAAACAACGAGAAATACGAAAATATAAACAAATGGCATTTCAAATTGAAAATGATGTGAATAATGGCCTCGCGTGATATCCCAGCTAAATAGCTGGTTAAGACTATGAAGAATTAAATTCAAAACGAAAGTCGCAATCTTATAATATTGATATCGTTTGTAGATATTTGAAATACATATGTCACTTGTAATGTACGCAAAATCCAGCCAAATACAGGGTGGTCCAAAAAATGGGATACTCGTATTTCAAAAATAAATATTGATTTCCTTGATGAAAACATGTCATATTATATACCACTGGATAGGGAATTTACTTATCTTTAGTTTGGTATATCATAAGTTCAAATTTATTATAATGTCTGTCAACCAGCGTCCATAATATAAATGACGTCATTTTCATTTCAAAACGGGTTTTCCAAAACTTGCAAAAACAAGTTTTATTGTCAACTTTACATAAACAGACGTTCAATATGTCCACCATTTTGATTAATTGTACCCCTCAATTTTGGCCCAAACTAAGACAGGCCAATAGCATCATTGATATGCTGTTAAGACAATGACTTTCACTTCTCATTAATTCAATTCTGTCCTCAAGAGACGGAATAGATGTAAAGGATTCATGGTACACCAATACGTGTTAGTTCTTGCCATACGTGGTAGTCGCAGACGTTGGGTGATCGTGTGATCTGGGGGAGGCAGTGATTAGGGGAAGGATTTAGGCACATTTTCCTTTAAACATGTGACACTCTTGTGAGATCTATTGCTTGGCGCCCCATCTTGTTGAAAAATATAATGATTCGAGAATGACCTCATATCAGAATGGTCTAAAAACAACATAATTGGATAATGCGATGTCAACGTCCGCGACTATCACATATTGGGAGAACTAACAGAATTGATTTACCGTGAACCCATTACATCTACTCAGTCCCTTATTAAGGATAGACTTGTTGAGAAGTGGAATTCATTGTCTCAACAGAATTTCAATGATGTTTTTGACCAGTTAAGGCCAGAATTGAGGGCTATAATTGATCAAAATGGTGGACATATTGAACGTCTGTTTGTGTACATAAAGTTGACAAAAAACTTGTTTTTTACAAGTTTTGGAAAACCCGTTTTGAAACTAAAATGACATAATTTATATAACGGACGCTGGTTGACAGACATTATAATAAATTTGAACTTATGATATACCAAATTAAAGATAAGTAAATTCCTTATCCACTGGTATATAGTATGACATGTTTTCATCAAGAAAATCAATATTTATTTTTGAAATACAAGTGTCCCATTTTTTGGACCACCCTGTATATCAACGATGTATGGATTACTTTTTTAAATGTATACACCATTATCATTTAGCAAAATTGCTTCATTAGTTCATCCATTATTGTTTTGCATTGTGCCGCCATGGTGTAAATCAACAAAAAAACAATTATTAGGAATGATCAGCATTACAAGATATTGTTTGAAATGATTTTGTTGTTGATTTTCACTCGATTATACATTTGAATCAATTCATTGAAAAAAACTCAGTTATCACCATGTGCATACCTTTAAGTGATATATCAAACTCAAATGTTTGAAATCAAACATACGTTTTTATTTATACTAACATAGTCCCAATTGTGTCATTGTTGAACATCTCATTATAATTCATCATGTCCAATGATGAAATAACATATGAAGTGATAAAAGAATACTGCAAAATAGTTTGAATGCGTTTCCGTTCATGAAATATACATAAGGTATATTTTAAAATTACAGGTATCACAGCCAAACTAAAGCAAATCGAGGATGCGGTAAGTTTACAAATATATTATTTTAAGTTTAGATTCAAAATACCAATCATAAAAAAGGTTTTAATTATATCCAAAACCAAACAAATCCATTCATAGGAATTTACTTATCAAAATTAAAATATACCTAAGAGCTAACGCCATGAAAATTAAAACAAAAATTTTAGTGGTGTTGTTACATATATTCAACGGTTATTGCTACGACAACAATTCCCCTTTTATCTAATCAGAATCTAATCAGAAACAAACATTAATTCCCTGGAGTTTTCATAGATGGAAAATTAAATTGGAAGAACATTCAATATCACTAAGAAAAAAAAGAAACAAGATAGCCTCAATCATGATTCTAAACTTAAAATAACCATATCGATTCTTTGAAATTACCTCTTGTATTTTAATGGTAAACACTGTTACGCGGTTTATGCCATACATTCATGATTGTGCGGTATTTGTGATACGGGTAAATATGCCATACTCTCCTGCGGTATATGGCATAATCCACAGGTGAGTACGGCATATTCCGCAGTGAATATGCGATACATTGATTTTAGTGAATACCCGATACTAGTTTAGTTTAGTTTAGTTTAAAATAGTTTATTTTTGTGTCACTGACATTACAATATACATATAAAATACATAATAAAAACAACATTTTGTAACATCACCAGCCGGTGCCGACTTATGAGACACAGTATACATTATATCTGAGTGTCACCCATTACTACCCCCAATGGGCAGCTTGGGTCAACACTCATAAAGACAGAGACAAAAATGTCCCTGGTAAAAATGTATACATGATTAATAACCAATGATATAAATTCAGTCTGATTAATCAGTTTGGCATAAATAAATAAGCAGTTCATGGAATGATATTGTCAATCATTATATTAAATACATATATTGCACTAAATGAGAGTAGCATGTTGCATATGGTCAAAAATTACAATAAATACAAATATCGCACTAAATGTGAATTGTATCATGCATATGGTCGAAGACTGTTATAACAATAAATTCATATATTGCACTTAATGTAAGTAGCATGTTGCACTATGGTCAAATATTACAATAAATATAAACATTGCACTAAATGTGAAATACACAATGCATCGGTTGAAGACAAATATTACAATAAATACATGTATTGCACTAAATGTGAGATGCATATTGCATGATAAATACATATATTGCACTAAATGTAAGTAGTATATTGCATATGGTCAAATATTACAATTAATATGAATATTGCACTAAATGTGAAATACATAGTGCATATGTTTGAAGACAAATATTACAATAAATGCATATATTGCACTAAATGTGAGATGCATATTGAGTAATAAATACATATATTGCACTAAATGTGATTTGCATGAGCAGTGAATAAATAAAAAAGAACCCCATAGATAATATACACCTCTGCAGTAGTGAATTGAGACCATCTTCCCCAAGGTTGATAGCTCGAAGCACTAAAAAGAGGCATCATAAAACCAAGGAGTTTCTGACTAGATACATTTTAAATAAATATTTTATAAAGGGAACTTAGGTGACATGCATACTCATTTAGTGATTATAGCCTATCAATATTAAGAGATCTCTTATTGCACATATTATAAACTAAAGCTCCTAATGGTCTTTGGAGTGAAGTACAATTCATAATGGAGACAAAAAGAAGTGTAGAATTGGCTGATGTTACATCTAAATAAGGCAATTTCTTTTTAACATTTTCATAAAAATAACATCTTAGATCATCATAATGGCTACATTCTAATAAGAAATGCTTTTCATCTTCAATACAATTCATGTCACATAATAAGCATTTCCTTTCGTGTAATGGTATACCTGTGTAGCGCCCTGTTTCAATTGCTAAGGGTAAAGTACCAGTTCTGAATCTAGCGAGTGACCTACGGTGATGCTTTGGTAGGGCCAAATACCCTTCCTTGCAAACACCATATTTGTACAGTCTATATTGCCTCAATTTATTGCCATTAATTTCATTATTTCTATCATCCCATATGTTATGGATAAATTTATCAGAATTTCGAAGAGAGTTAGTAAACTGTTTTAAAATGTCCTTGGTATGACCAGTGAAATTTATATTACATGTATTTAACATTGAATTAACTTTAAAGTCCCAACTGCTTTTCCGTTTAATGGACCATTCATGTATTTTAAAATTCAGCCTATTCTGATTCATGGACTTCAGTTTAATGAACAATCTAGCACATTCCACCTTTTGTTTTAAATGTGGAGTGTCCCATCCGAGATCTCCTCTAACAGCCTCATTACTAGTGCGTTTGTTTACACCTAGAAAGAACTTGCCAGCTTTATTTTGAACATTGTTCAGGCATTGATGTTGGTTGAGGCCAAATATAGATGAGCCATAGTTTAGTATAGGCTGGACTAAAGAGTCATATAGCTTGTTGTAAACTGCGAACTCCATACCCCCAGTTTGCTTGTATTTGCTGATAATTACACTCAGGGCTCTATTTGCCGATTTTGCAATTTCTCTGGCAGAGTGTGTTGAGTCCACATGCTCTTGGAGCCAGATCCCCAGATATTTATAAGTGTCTGTATAATCCAGATCAAAGTCCCCACATTTAAAAGCAAAGTCTGACCTAGGATGTGATTTTGGGCGATAATGCACTATTTTAGATTTTCGAGGGTTAATTAGAAGTCTCCATTTGCGGCACCATTCATGTAGAGTGTTTAACATCTGTTGTAAGTTATCAGCTGAGCTTGCAATAAGCGCTATGTCATCAGCATAAAGAAGGATGCCTATGTTCTCGTCCTCCATTTGTATTCCACATTGTAGACTGTTAATGTCGGACACTAGATCATTCCCATACACTGAAAATAATGTCGGGGATAGCAGACAGCCTTCCCGGCAGCCATTGCTTACGTTTACATTTGGAGATAGTAGGCCATTTATGCGAATGTTACATGTCACATCTTCATATAGGGATTGAACTGCTTTAAAGATTTTGCCTTTGATGCCAATCTTATTGAGTTTATACCATAGGCAGTCTCGATTAACACTCGAGAATGCCTTAGTTGCGTCAATGTAGCAAATAAAAGTATCAAGCTTAGAAAGTTTCCTATTATTGATGATTGAGTATACACTGTGAACTTGTTCTTGACAACCACGTCCCTTGCGAAAGCCCCCTTGTTCATCATGAATAAGGTTATTGTCCTCAAGGAATTGAGTTAGGCGCTTGTTCAAAATATCAGTGTAGACCTTGCAAGGCACAGATATTAATGTAATGGCACGATAGTTCAGAGGATTACATGGGTCTCCATCTTTATATATTGGGTGTATAATACCCTCCATCCACTGACTTGGCACAGTGCCAGAGTTAAAACAGAGTACCATAATTCTGTGTAACATGGTTATACAAAGTGGATTTTTCAAAGCCTCGGCTGGTATAGAGTCAATTCCTACAGCTTTACGAACTTTGGCCCTACCGACTGCCTCTACAACCTCTTTAAATGAAATATCTTTATTTATGTCTAAATTATTGTCAGTAGCATTACCTTCTATATTGGCTACTTGTTGTTTTATATATTTTAAGTGATCAGAGTCAAACATAGGATTATTCTGAGCGGATGAATATAATTTTTCATATGTGTCAGCCCAGTGGTTCAGAACTAGCTGTTTATCATACACCAATTCACCAGATTGATTTTTCATTGTCCACGGAACATCTTTGGTACGCTCGTTGGCTATTCCTATTTTCCCTATGTATTTCCAAAAGTCCTGTGAACTGGATGATTTGTACAGATCAAATAGATGGTCTTGTTCTTGCTTCTGATATCTGCGCTTAGCTTTCCTTAGACTCCTATCAAAACAACGCCTTTCAATACAATAAGTTGCTTTGAGACATTGTCTTTTCGCTGTATCTTTGCATTGTATCCATATTTGTTCAGCTTTTTGAACCTTATCCCATAATGATTGAAGCTCAGCACTCCAATAAGGTTTTCTACATGATTTAGAACGTTTGTGGGTTGGATTGGTTTGCTGGGGTATAGGTTCACATAAACGGTCCATTTCTGTTGACACTGTTTTAACAAATGTGTCATAAAGAGTTTTTATTTGATTGACAGATACTTCCTCATTTGTTATCCTATCTATTGTTTCCATTATTTGCCGAGAAAGTTCTTCACTTGAAAGGAAATCACCTGTGATTCCATTTGTTTTATATCTTTTAGGTGGCTGTACTAAAGGTGTTTCTGCATCAATCATTTCATCCCAATTGTATACAGATTCAGTGGAATCCTGCAGATATTTCAGAGTGCATGTCAAGATAGAGTGATCGGGAAGTGCTGTAGGGGCAGTGAGATTATAATTGTCAATAATGGTTGTCATCCGATGAACTTTAAAATTTTCATAATTTTCAAGAGATTCCTGTGGACAACACATATAGTCCACCACTGAGCGTCCTTTTTGAGAAATACATGTAAAATCATTGTTTTCCTTGTTATAGCGACCATTTAGAATGCATATGTTGCTATCAGTTAAAAATGTTAGGAAGCTTGATTTGTGACCATTTTCTTGTGTGTCGAGTATATCTCTTTCACGTACATGGTCGATTCCTTCAATGTAGTCAGTATTCATTCCAATCCTAGCATTAAAATCGCCCATTATACAAAGATCATTAGCTGTATTTTGGTAAACATAAAAACTTTCGGTGATTTTTTCAAAGAATTGTTCAGAATCAGTGTCACGTGTAGACTTCGAGACTGGGGGAAGATACCCTGAGCAAAGCACTATATTATAATCCGAGTGTTTCGAATTTAGGCGAATCCAGATTATGTCCTGAGTATTCTGATCAAGGATTTCACAGGTAAATAGCAGTAAAATAGAGTTTTTAACTAAAAATCCAACACCTCCTGATCCTCGTCTGGCTTGTGCAACAGTATTTCGATTATTTCCAAACCATGTGTAATCAGATATATCCAGGTTCTCATTTTTCCGAAGAAAAGTTTCATTGACACTTAAAATATCAATATCCATGTTGGCAATTACTGCTTTTCTAAATTGTGAATTGTCATTTTCATACCGTGAAAAGCCATTAACATTCCATGTGCCTAGGTTAAGTCGACACCGGCCGTCCCCCTATTTGTTGACATTAGGAATGGTGGACTGCAGTTTCTTTTGGAAAACTCCATTTCGCAATACAAATTGGTTTTCTTTTCCAGCAGCAGATAATACTGTTCTCATATTATAGTTCATTTTACGTAATTCCTGGGTTTGGAAGTCCTCGAGGTAGACTTTTGCATATTTAGCACTGTTTTTAAGGGATTTTTTATTTTTCATGATTCTATGTTTATCTTGTTTACACACTTTTGCAACCACCTGCGGAGTTTGTCATACTCACCTGCGGAATATGCCCAGGTGAAAACGTGATACAGGAGGCCTCGATATGATTGGTTAAGATATTTTCTAAATGTAAAATTACGTTGGATTACAAATATTGTCAGCATTTCGAGTACTAATACATGCATCCTGGATTGATTAGAGTTTTAAAAGAATTTTAAATTCGATTAATTACGATAAGTCATCTCTATATATAACTTTGCATTGAACATATTGTTTTTTCTTAACCCTTGGGTATCCCCCTCCTCTTATAGAGATTGAGTTCTCAGACTAAATGATACTCATACATAAAACTTCAGGACAATGACGTTGATAAATCTAGCAAGGTTTGCAATCGTTGTTGTTTTCCTGCATGTTGTGAAGCCAACCTTTGAACGATATGCACCGCCGGCAGAAGTCTACAACGGAACGTGTAAGGGTAACTACAGGAAATACAGTAAGAAAGACTGCGAAGAATCGTACACTAAATTTAAAAGCAGGACCGCGTATACTGGCAAGTACTTACATATTATGCTAATGCTAATAAATATTGAACATGGACTGCCATACACAACAAACCATGTTGCCCTTTTCAGCATTACATTTTCACTACTTTTGTGATGATATACTGTTTTGATCGGATTTTACGAGTTGCAGTTCTTGCGATGAGTCTCCCTTTTTAAGTTTAGGGTTGAAATATTGTCAATTGTTTCAATCAATTCATTGTCATCGCTATCTTGGATTTTGCTTTGATTAATGTTCATTGAGTTCTAGAGTTGATTGTCTTATGTACTGTATAGCCATTGTTGCAGTCATTTTGGGGATAGACACATGTTAAAATTCATATTTATTTTTGATGTTTCTCTCAAAATCAAAATCCATTATAAACACACTTTATGCAGGATTGGATATTCAGCAACACACCTGGCAATGTGATAACATGTTTAAATGGTCGGCCACCGCGGCAAATAAGACAGGTGGTGGGACAGGATTTACAGAATCTCAGAAAGATTGGCTTAAAGGACTTCTAGATCATTTGACCGAATCATTAAACGTGAGTTGTTAGTGTTAGCTTTGCAGAATTGCGCCAGATTCAGAACTGGTCGTAAACATGAATGGGAAAGCTTCTCGGGTAATCTCATTACGTCCCCATTGAACATTGATACCAGTCCAATGGAGTCTTATTTAGTCATATTATGCACCCTTATGTTCTTCGGTGAATTGTATGGAAGGAACATCTTTCTTACAATATATTGTCAACATCTTTTTGTTTGATATAAAGCCCTCGAAGAAAAGAAGTGTTCACGGGTTCCCAATCGGCACAAGGAAAGAGTATCGCGTGGCATCATATACTGAGCGGATGAAATTTCACCGAGCTATCAACATGCTAAAGAACGATCCGATTGATGGGCCGTTTAATACTACCAACAAATACGACACATTAGTGTCATTTCACCATGGAGCCGTTGCAATTGGGGCGCATGGGGGTGCGGCGTTTCCACCTTGGCACAGGGTTTTCTTGCTTATGTATGTCAAATGATTATGTACATGGTTTGCTGTTTATATTTCAGTATGAAATGATATTTTAAAACCATTCCAAAATGGATGGGATATAAGGAATTCCGAAAGATTGAAAAATATGGGTAAAAGTTAAAATTTGATCAGAATGGCTACATGTATATGCAAACAACTATTAATTTTACAAAATGAACATTGCAGGTTTGAAATTGCATTGAAGCAACACATACCAGGAGTGTCGTTACTATTTTGGGATTCAACCATTGAACAAGGTATACCAACTCCTCATTTGTCCAGTATTTGGGGTCCTACTTTCCTTGGAAATGGAGATGGTAACGTAACAACGGGACCCTTTGCTAATTGGGATGCAACGGATGGTAGAAAACTTACACGTGCCGTGCAAAACTTTCCGCATCAGCTCACAACACCAGCTGATATACAGGCGATTTTGAATAAAACTAGGTACGAGGAGATAGCCTGTGGTTCATTTGAATGTATGCTGTTTGAGGAAGTACATAATAAGGCCCATAACTATATATTTGGACAAATGGGGGATCTTTTTTTCTCGCCTAATGATCCCACTTTCTGGTTACATCACGCCTTCTTTGATTGCTTATGGGAAGAGTTTAGACAGAATAGCCAGGTAACGAATATTAGTACTGAATACCCGAGTAACTTTGGCCAACCTCCACATCATCCTCAAGCGCTGATGCAGCCATTTAGCGACTGGGTCTCGCCAATACGCAACATTGAAGGATTGAGCACGCTCATTGCGTCAACGTATTATACATGTGACAAACGTCCAGCTTGTCCTCATTGTGGCAATTCGGCATATTTGTATTGTGATACAAAAGACAACCGCTGTAAGCCATTCCTAAGTTCAAATAGCAGTGGGGAAGGAACTTCTTTCATTCCCGCGGTAATATACTGCGACAAACCCATACGTGGTAACAAAAATTATGGGGTGAACGGAGTCTATCTCGAGACGTATGGTGTCAGTTATAAAGGAAGAGACCAGGCCTACTACTTTGGTGATTATTACAATTATCATAATATACCACGATCTTCTGGCTCATATCGACCAAAGTATGCTGGTTATTTTCCAACTCGTCGCCCAAAAGCAGGAGAACGTGAACGATACAAACCTGTTGCATATACAGGAGATGGACGTCCATGCAAAGTAGAATGCTTCAAAAGAGAAATAGTTGGGATTTCAATATACGGTCCTTGTCCATCAAGCATCTACATAAACGGTACACCTTTTGTTGCATATTCTAAAACGCTGCCCTTTAAACAATTAGCAAATAACTGTATGTGATAAATTAACTTACATTTAAAATTCCATTTAAGGTAACATACGCGTTTTCAACTGACGGATAAGAGTACTCCTTTACGATCAACTCATTTGAAAAGTAGCTGCCCTTCCATTAACACTCGCATAATGGTATTCAATGTCATCATAATTTAGATCGTGGTGCAAGGTCATCTAAACGGGAAACATGGGCAAAGAAGCGACAAGCAGGTGTCTTAGCTCCTTTTATAGATGCAATTGGGAAAATATACGCATCATTTAAGTCATCCTCTTTTGGCCTCTCAGGCCGGCGTCCTGCTGAGTACTTCCGGGTCAAATGTCCATGTGAAGTTCAACAATATACATACTGCCCAACTTATATACCATCTGGAAAAGGTAAGTTTATTCGAATTACAAATAAAGCCATGGTAACATCTATGGTGGTGAAGAAATGTTTGCCCATAGTGATATACATTCGGCTTGATTAAAGAGTACATTTCCAACTTTAAATTACCAAGTAAACAAATTCTAATACATTGATGAATACATATAATTAAGATGCTTTATGTCTTAATTTGTCTTAATACCGCAAACTGGGAAATGAAAGTCTGATCTTTTTTAACTATATTGTGATACTAGGCTGCAAATGGAGTCCATGGCAAACTTGGGAGTACACACAGTGTTCAGTGTCATGTGGAACTGGTACAAGGACTAAATCACACACTAGGACTAAACGATATAGCAGTGAATATACAGGCAACTGTGACGGTAGCTCAGAAGAGAGTTTTACTGAAAGCTGTTCAGACAAACCTTGTGTTGGTTAGTCAGTCCTAACCCTAACTTTTATGTACTAAAACGTCACCTACAACGTTTGAAATACGAAGCACAACTCACAAAATACATCCTCTATAACCTTTTCATTTGTCGTTGAATCACTCAGAAAAATTACGATTCCTATTAAATAAAAGGATTGGTCAAATGCCCATTTGAATCTCAACAATATACATACTGCCCAACTTATATACCATCTGGTAAAGGTAAGTTTATTCGAATTACAAATAAAGCAAAAGTAAAATCCATGGTGATGAAAAAATATTTGCCCATACTGATATACATTCGGCTTGATTAAAGAGTATACATCCAACTTTAAATTGCCAAGTAAACAGATTCTGATACATTAATGAATACTTTTAATTAAGATGCTTTATGTCTTAATTTGTCTGAATACCGCAAACTTGGTATTGAAAGTCTGATCTTTTTTAACAATATTGTGATATTAGGCTGCAAATGGAGTCCATGGCAAACTTGGGAGTACACACAGTGTTCAGTGTTATGTGGAACTGGTACAAGGACTAAATCACACACTAGGACTAAACTTTATAGCAGTGAATATACAGGCAGCTGTGACGGTAGCTCAGAAGAGAGTTTTACTGAAAGCTGTTCAGACAGGCCTTGTGTTGGTAAGTCAGTCCTAACTTTTATGTACTAAAACGTCTCCTACAACGTTTGAAATACGAAGCACAACTCACAAAATACATCCTCTTCAACCTTTTCATTTGTCGTTGAATCACTCAGAAAAATTATGATTTCTATGAAATAAAAGGATTGGTCGTTGTTGGCATTTAACAAGTTTCTTCAATAATTTACGAATGTCAACATCGATGCCATTTATATCCGCGGGTTACTTGCCTTTATTCTTGTAATCAAGGTTGCAGATGGAACCGTTGGAGTTCGTGGAAATACACAGAGTGTTCTGTTACATGTGGGAGTGGTACTAGGACGAAATCACACACCAGGACGGAACGATATAGCAGTGAATATGCGGGCAGCTGTGAGGGTAGCTCAGAAGAGAGTTTTACTGAACATTGTTACGACCAACCATGCGTCGGTTAGTCAGTTTTTTAGTCAGGTTCTTTACCAAAGAAATACTTTAAATGTGTTTCTTAGAACTACTGCGTCACACCTGTGGCTCAATTCGGACTTATTTCCAATTGAAATTGTTTATAGTAACTTTATTATCTATCAATTAATTTTGCATTTCAAAACTGTTTCTGAAATATCTATTTGCATTTTCTATAATTTTTGAACAACCATTTACAAATTAATATTTAATTTCAAGTTTAAACTGCTACAGTTGTATCAATGGCATCGATTTAACCACGTTGATGTGAAGATAACATTGGCCTGACAGTATTAAGTTGCACGGATCTATGAATACAATAATTTAAATAATTCCAAACTATTCAGAGGTGAATACCTGTTCATCTTTCATGCAAAAGGGCGTTCATATAAGATTCAGCGGTAATAGCGTTTTTCGTCTAGTGTACTTCTAAAGTCCACCCGCATTTACATCTTGTTAAAAAGATATGTGTTGATGAGTTATAATCACTCCTGTTCTCATAAGACAATCCGAATAATAGAGTGGTGTATATGTGTTGATGAGT
>CAIIXF020000283.1:0-25000 GCA_903813345.2 Owenia fusiformis | reverse complement strand
ACAGTTATCGAAGAAACAGGAGCATGGTGATACCTTGTGAGGAACATGAAGTTGAATTAGAAAACACTTATGATCCATTAGAATCACAAACAAGTCATAGTGATAACAAGGTACAACCAAATGCTACTTGTGAATCAAAAATAGATCATGAAACTAAGGTACAGATATCAAGGCCTGCAGCAAAGCAAAAGTCTCCAGAGAGACGACATGTTGTTACTAGGTCAGGCAGAGTAAGCAAGCCAGTAGATAGACTTGATTTGTAACATGAAACAATGTTATGCATTTTAGACTTTATTAACATTCTAGCTGTATTGTATATGTTTCTATGGTTTCTATAGTTGATCTCAGATGAAGCATGTTTATTATAATGATGCAAACCTTTTATTTGTCAAAATATTTGATATAAACATTTATGTAAAACTGTATGACATGTTAGAGACATTGCAACATGTATTTAGTTGTATTAAGGTGTAACATTTAAAGGAACACTTCTTTATTGCCTTATTAAAGATACAATATCATTTCATGTATTCTGTAAAGATTCTGTAAAGCATCTCGAAAGGGGGATGTAGTGTTAGTACACTCTGTACACCTTAAATGTTAACTCATTGTCCACCTTAATGTGTGATGTCATCAGATTGGGCTGTCTAGTGCCCGGATGTAGAAGCCATGCGGTCTTAAGTTTTATCCAGCAATAAAGTCTTGATAATCTTATAAACTGTTAGTCTAGTGTTAAGTATATAACACCACAACTTCTCTCATAACAATCTTCTCAATGGTAAGCAAGAGGAGTGCAACAAAACAGAAAATGTCTGCGAATATCAAAATCAGTTAAACAGACAAAAAATCAGTTTTTTGTGATTGTTGGGATAAAGAGAATAACAGGCCTATCCATTTAAAGGCTCATGCTTTGGTGAACAGATTGGAGAGATTTGTTGAACAGATTTGGGAGATGAGTTGAAATATGCTAGGGTTAATAAGTTCATAGACAATAAAGCAGTTGTACAGTCGCGGTCAAATGGAGGTTCTTTGCTTTGAAAATGAATGAAATTCTGAAAAGTGGTTTCCTGTGCGCGAAATAGACGTCCGACATCAGCCATTGGCCTGACAAAATTATAGATGGCTTATTTTGATAGAAACACCCAGATATTTTGCCTGCCAGACATTTGTGGCACTCGTTAGACTGCCATGAATAAAACTTACATTTCAGTCTGCAAATTCTCAGAATTCCCCACGTGTATTTTGATCATAATTTCGAATGTAGTTACCCGTAGTGGCATGATGTCATTGACGTACAATAAATACTGGGATTTCTTATGCCTCTAACTTAGTTTTGTTTAGCGGGTTTTTAGATTTTTAAAGAAATAAAAATCTAAAATGATAAATTTAAGTTCACATTTCCTCTCAGATAATCATGTTTAAACGTCCAGCTCCACCCCCTCCTCCAAGGACAGAGAAGCCTGCTGGCTTTTTTGCCCAAGCAAAGTAAGATTGGTAAGGTAAAGCTAGAAAGAAATCAGCACCTGGGCTTTTGGTTAAGTCATTAAGTACAGTTCCCCAAGCATCTGGCTCAACATGTAGGACTCAAGATCCACCAGCTGCTATAACTACATGTAAGTAATTCACTCCCGGTAGTAATGAGGACAAATAATGAGTAATATTGACCCTCCTGCTGTCCCTTCTGATGACCCAGCATTTGTAACTTCTTATCATTTTTTGTATAATAATCATATACATGTATGTACAGTGTGAGACATGTTGATTTTCCAGGTCTCAGTGTATCAGTAGTGGAATCAGAGGTGAGGTCATTTAGAAATCAATGGACCAAGTGCTGACCTTGGTTGAAATATGACATGGGAATGATGTAGTGTGATTAGTGTCGAAGATATTGGGACCACATCAAACTGAAAAACAACAGTATGATTGATGGCACAAGAAACCTCAAGTCCGATACAATTTTTGGCCAGAGATTGGCCTGAGAAAAAATGATATGGCTGGTTAAAATCTGACTGGCCTGCCAAAATGTCTAGGTAAAAAAATCCTTATTTCATACACTGGGCCTTTGTATGTACCTACTGAGGACAAGATTTAAAGGTTAAGAAAAGAAAAAATAATTGTAAAGAAGATGTTATTGACCATATAAGATAGACGATTTAAAATTCACATATTTCATGATGTGAAAACCCAAAAATTAAGAAATATAAGAGGGAAATTGATGGATAAAAAGTGTGTTTTGTAAAATATTTGAGGATTGGGAAAAGAAAAGAGTTAACGAGTCACAATGTTGCATGGCCTTCAGGATGGAAATAACCTAATAAGGGTAAAGCTAAAATGAATTTAATCCTTTAACATGAAATCTACTGGAATGTATGCCACTTAGGAAACATATATATCCCTTAGTGACATATATATAAAGTAGAGTTGAAATGTGCATTGTAAATAGTTAATTCAGGAGAGCAAGTCATGAGCAGATATGATATTGATACTGGGACCATTTTATGGAATGATTGGAGAAATAAATATAATGTTTTTCCCAAACTCGGTTTCTGAGGCTGTACAATTTAACCAGTACAGTGGGTTTCACAAAAAATGTGTTTCGACCATTCCTTTAATGCATCAATTTCACTTAAGAAGCATATAAGACCTTCTTTGGTTTTCGAAAGTCGAGTCAAGTTGTGACGACCTTCCAGTTTATTTGATACATTTTTGGCAAATTGTGTAGGAAGATCGTCATATTGATTCTTTTTATGCCTACCTGATTAGATGTATAAGGCGATTACAGCTGAGTTTGAGGCAAACTTTGTAAAATTTCAAATTTTTAATATTTTTAAACTTGTCGCCATTTTGATTTATCCCGTTCATCGGAGTCCGGAAGTAGTTCCATACTTTTCTCGCTTCAATCGCATTTTAACTCATTATTTATAACTTTTACACATATATTGTGTATTTTTAATCCTTTTTATAGCGTAATTCAAGTCATTAGACTTGCTGTTTTAACATTTTGGATGGAACTATTTTCTCGACTTCGCGCAGTGATTTCAGGCGGAGGGTGAACGGCGGTAAGTTGTTCAAGTAGTTCTGTTTTCACTTTTGACAACAACAAGTCGCATTTGCAAAAGCTCCGAGTTTTAAAACTTAAAGCGATCAAATAGTAGGATATATATTTGGATTATACTACACACACACTAGGATATAGTTTCCGTTCTACCTTTGAGTCCAGAATGGATAATCTGCCAACTCAGATAAATCAGGTAATGGCAATTTAGTTCGTCAGTTGAATCTTAGAAACACGTGAAGTTGACAACTTGCTTTTCATTTGCTTACTCTGCATTTTGGCCTACTGAGTTGTTTTGAATTGATGTAATTATACCTGTGTAAGCTACTTTAGACATTTGTTGAACTTTTGTATTGGCACTTGAGTCAATTTCTGTTCACTTACACTTCAAACAGGTATCTTTTGATAGAGGCTAACTTGTATTTTGAATGCTTTTACTTTAAACTCACTAGAGTGACTTTGCTTTAGCTAAAATTAAAGCAGTTTTTCTGATTTGTTCCTATACCATTAGTAGCCAGTTGTCAACGCAGTATTTCAGAGTATATCTTGTTTATAGGCAGTAATATAGATAACTTGAGTGTGTTTTCTGCTTGCCAGTGTCAATTGTTTGTGTCACTGAAAATGTCCACACTTTAAAGCTAGATTGCTTTAGAAACTTTCAACTTGTGAGAAACATTGGCTATATTTTTTCCCAAAGTTTTACTATTATTGCATGTAGTATTATTTCACATTTTATTCTAAATATTCCCGAGACGAATTGGTTTGGGGTGATCAAGGCAATCTTCATATTTGCTGACACTCTTTAGGGGATCTGTGTTGCACCTGGTTAGTATCATCAGGCATGGACTAGTTACGATTTTTTAGTTGTAAAACAGCTTCACAGCATAACCATCTTTTGAGCGCTCCATTCATTTCACTGGGCATATTTTATTTATCTTAATCTTGATTGCACGAATACTGAAATTCTGAAAGAATCTAGCAATTGTTATATTTTTCACTTCATTACAGAGTTATTTAAATATTTCCGGGGTAAGGTCATTATACAGAGTAGGAAGGGCAATTAATTTGCTGCTACTTTTGTTTGTCCCAGGGAACTAAACATAGCCAGTGTCAGTATCAAGTTGCTCATATAAAGCCTCACAGCCTATTTGATCTTTGTGTGCCTTTGTAATTACTGTGAGTCAATTCCATTTCAAGTGCTGCATCACTTTCTACAGTTTTTGTCCCATTTGCCACATTATGACTATCCGACCACCATTTTGTTTCCATTGTACTAATTCAGCCCCAGGTCTTAGTCAGCTCCCATGTGGTCATTTCATTTGTATTCCATGTAAAAACCTGTTGAAAACTTTAGACCAAGATCATTACCCTGAACAGGAAATACATGCTTGGATTCATTGTATTGATGGATGGAAAAATGATGACACATGTTGCCCTGTCTGCTTTGCAGATGTAGATTTTGTAGGCCAATTTCATGATTGTCCAGGACATTAGATAGGTGATTAGTATTGACAATTGGCACTGGCGGGCAGAACTGACAAAACAAGATGCACATACATGTATGTATATTTGGCATTCAAACTGTTACCAGTAGTATACTGAGATTCACGTGTATTTATTTGACTGCCACTGAATAGAAAGCTTCATTACAACTGAGTAGAATTCTGTAACCTTACCAAGTGTATCTGTATTGAAATAGACTTGAATTATATACTTTTTATATAGTTTCCCTTTACATCTACCTGTTGTGTTGAATGACTGTGTAAATTGGGTGTGAATAGAGATCAGTGTTGTAAGAAAGGCCCCATATTGAGAATCAAATCCTCCATTTTTCATTTGTTTCTCATCCATTACTATACTTTATAGTTTCCACAACCTCTCTCCCATAGAACTAAATAAAAGCTACCATAAAAGTTTGAACTGATCCTGCATATTGAAAAAGTAATAGGAGCCACTTTCCACAGGCACCTTTATCTCTTATATTTTAGCCTCCACTCTCTAATACCTTCAATATCCATTATTCTCAGTAACATTTGCTCTCAAAGACTAGCTCAGACTTCATACAGTGGCCATTTTCCCAAGATACCCCTGAGAACTGTATACTTCATACACATACAATCAATATCTTCAATTCAAAACGTTAAGAAATCCAAATATTTGAAACTGGGTAACTCAGTACCACGTTACCATAATACAGGGTTACCACAAAGTGTCTTAATATTCATATCATGTTTATTTAACTTTTGATTTTTGAGACGACCCCTGAAATGGAGTAGCCATACTTTTTTTGGAGCTCCTGGAAAAGTTTCTTATTTGCTCATTTTTGACAACATAGTGAGATTTATATAGGATTCTAACTACATACACTTGTGTATAAAGGACTAGAGGCCATAATACAGCAACTTTGGATTAAAACCGTCAAATATTTGGATATATTTTGGACCTCAAACTTTTTTGTATGTAAGTAAATATAGCTGAGCAATATTACTGCAGATTACATCTACACATAAACATTGTTTAAGCCTATTATGTGGCTCTGTATAAACACTAAATAGCCACTTCTCTATATCAACATACACAAGTAAGGGACCATCTCAAACATGGAGAATATTGTTAAAAACACAGAACTATGGGTTAAGCTAGAAGCCAGAGGAATGGGCAGAATGAATGAATATGAACTACTTGACAAACTTATATCACAGGCTGATGATAGAATTCGACCGGATGTAATAAAAAGAGACAATATAATTGGTGTGCAACTATTCAGTGGCTCCTACATAATTTATACTGACAGTCTTGGAACAAAAGCCAACTTATTATCTCTTGGCTCTTTATGCATCAATGGAAAGCAGTTCAAAATAAGTCCCTACTTCGCAACACCCAGCGCATCGTTTGGAGCAGGACGAAACTCCACACGAGTATCAATACATGGTATACCACTTCATGTTTCCAACTCGGAAATTGAGCAGTGGGTGGACTCATTTGCAGAACGTACCTCAGACGTGAAATTCCACAGCAGAAGAGCGACTAATGGAACACGACACAGTGTACTCACAGGGCATAGGTTTTGTTATGTGAGAAAAATAGTCAAATCGCAACCTAGATATTTAGACTACACAATACCCAACCCCTTCAATCCTCCAGAGCTAATCGAAATAGACATAGTAATATATCACGATGGACAAGAAATCAACTGTCCACATTGCAGAGGTGATCATAATATCAATGACTGCCCAAAAAGATCAAAACCAAAGTGCTTCCAATGTGGTTTGGAAGGTCATCGCAAGTCAGAATGTCTTCTGAGAACATCCGATGAAACAACGAAGCCAAAAATCACTTGCTGGAAATGTGGTATTGATGGACACCGGAAATTGGCATGCCCGATGGAAACAACAGGTCGTCAGAAGGTCCAGGAACAGACAAAGCCGCAAGAACCAACAACGAAGAGTGCAGAGAGTGGTGCCAAAATAGCAGAGAAGCTCATAACACGTGCCCTTCAACCAGAAGATAGCTCAATATCTTCACCAGATGCCATGAAAATGGCAAATAAGTTCTTGGCTGAGTGCCACCAAAATACTTCAACCCCCGCTAAGAACATCTCAGATAATGCCAGTTGTGACTCTACAACTAAGCAAAAATCCTCTCTTAAAGTGCATCTTAAGAGAAAAGATATAAGCCCCCTTGAAATGAACAGTGACTCAAAGAAAAATAAGCTTGGATCCCCTATCATACTAGACATTGAAAACAATGGTTAATTTGTTATTTTCATATAACAAGCATATCTATGGAAAACCTACTGCTATGGACATGGACTGTGAATTGCAATACACTGTTGTTGCAGGACTGTGGATTATATTATATACCTTTTATTTACATTAAATGGTAAATGTTTTAAGTGTAAATGTAAGGGGATTAAGGAATAAAAGAACCAGGTTCACTTTTTTTCAGTTTTTGAAAAAGCATAAAATAGATATTTGCTGTATACAAGAATCATTTATTACAGATGATGTAGCAAAAACATGGGAAAAAGAATGGAAAGGGCAAATGTTTTATAATGCTGGAACAAAGCACAGCAAAGGTGAAATGATTTTAATTAGTGATAAATGTACAGAAATATCAAATATGCAAGTCATACATGCTGAGTCAAGAATTTTAGGTATTTCATGTCAATATTCTGATAAGCCATTGTATATTTTTAATATCTATGCTCCAAACCAAACAAAGGAAAAAATTGACTTCTTCAAAAAGGTAACCAGAACTATAAATCAAAAAAATATACTTACATCATCTGTTTTGATTGGAGGTGATTTTAACTGTACATTAAGTAAATTAGACAATATATGTGGTGAAATGCACAGTCAAATTGAAATCAAAGCCTTTAGTAATATGGTAGAAAGTTTAAAACTAAACGATGTTTGGCGATTACAACATGACGACTGTAAAGAATATACATGGAGGCACAAATCAAAAGCAATAATGAGAAAAATTGATTTTATTTTTACGAATGAAACATGTTTTGAATATGTTGAATCCTGTGATATATTAAATGTACCAAACTCAGATCATAAAGGTATATACATGCACTTAGATTTCGGTGAATTTAAAAGAGGGCCATCATATTGGAAATTCAATGATAGTTTTTTAAAAGATATAGTATATGTAAACATGGTAAACAATTTAGTCACAGAAATCACCCAGTTAGAAGAATTACAATCATTACAAAAATGGGAGTATTTTAAATCCAAAGTACAATCAATCAGTATTCAATATGGAAAAACTAAAGCTAAAGAGAAACGACAAAATTTAGAAGGTATCAATAAATCTTTGAAAAATGTTTCGATTAAGTTAACAAAAGATCCCCAAAATGTAGACCTGGTAAACCAGGCAAATCACTTAAAACTCATGTATGATAACATTTTAGCTGTAGAAACCAGAGGTGCCCAAATAAGGGCAAAAGTTCAATGGGCTGAAGAAGGTGAAAAAAGTTCCAAGTATTTTTTAGGTTTAGAAAAAAGCTGAGGAAAGAGTAAAATAATGAAATCATGTAGAGTAGAAAATAATTTGTACACCAAATCCAATGATATCATGGGTGCTCAAGTAAACTATTATAAAAATATTTTTAGTGTAAACAGTAATTACTCCAGAAACAAATTGAATGAATATTTACATGGAGTAGTACTGCCCTCTTTAAATGAAGAGGAAATGCAATCTTGTGAAGGACAAATAACTTTAGCTGAATGTACTCAGGCACTCAAAAATATGTCAAATACTTCAAGTCCAGGTCTTGATGGACTCACTACATGTTTTTATAAATGTTTTTGGAACAAGATAAATGAACTTTATGTATCAGCTATAAATGATTGTTTTAATAATGGACAGTTGTCTACTTCCCAAAGACAAAGAGTAATTACTTTATTATATAAAGGCAAAGGTCTGCCAATGGAGTGTCTACCAAGTTGGAGACCAATATCATTAACAAACACTGATTATAAAATTTTAGCAAAATCATTAGCAAATAGGCTCAGAAAAGTAATTGGAAAAATAATTAGTCATGATCAATGTGGATATATACCAGGTCGCACACCAGCTACTGCTTTAAGACTTATTGATGATGTAATAGAAGATTTATGTAACAATGACGATGAAGGTGTACTTGTAGCACTGGATTATTCCCGTGCGTATGATAGTTTAAATAAAGAGTTAATGTATGACACATTCCAAATTTTTGGTTTTGGTCCTGATTTTATCAAATGGATAAAAACACTTAATTCAAATGGGCTAAGCTGCATTAATTTTGGAGGTTGGCTCTCCGAGTGGATACCACTAAAGTCAGGTTTATCTCAAGGGTGCCCTGCATCTGCTTTTTGCTTTATTTTATGCTGTGAACTAGTGGCATGTAAAATAAGACAGACTAATAATGTGAAAGGTATTGTAATATCTGAAACAGATGAAATTAAACTAGTTCAATACGCTGATGATATGTCACTTTTACTTAAAGATGTTGCATCTGTCAAAGAGGCAATCAATATTATTGATGCCTTTTCAAATATATCTGGGTTAAAATTAAATAAACAGAAATCAGAAGCAATATGGTTAGGCAATAAAAAATTTTGTGTTGAAAAACCAGTAAACATAAAATGGAATATTTTCCCATATAATAGGATTAAAATATTAGGCGTAACATTTTGCACAACCAATAAGGTGGTTGAATTAGATGAGAATATTGACGGTAAATTCAAAAAATGTGAAGAAATAATGAAAAGATGGGCAGGTAGATGTTTAACCATGTTTGGTAAAATTACTCTCGTAAAATCACTAATGCTCTCACAATTTGGATACATTATGCAAAGTTTTATTTTGTCAGATAAGATTATTAAACGGATAAATAGTTTGTTTTTTAAATATATCTGGTCAGGTAACAAAGGTGTGTATAAAGAAGAAGATGTAAAAGGTGTAGTAGAATGTATTAAAAGAAATATATTGATACAGGGCAATGCAAAGGGAGGTCTAAATATGATAGATGTGAAACATTTTCAAGATGCTTTTGCAATTAAATGGATTAAACTTCTACTTGATAGAAACAAAGCAAACTGGAAAAAACTACCAACCTATCTTATTGACAAAATTTGTAAAGATTTTTCTATTTTACTGTCTAATGTTGAATTTAATCAGGTAAAAGGACTAGATAGAATTAAGTCCTCATTTTGGACAGATGTGTTGAAAACATGGATTATGTATAATTCAATTAAAAGTAGTCCATATATATCAAATAACAAAGACTTGTTGTACAAGAACAATCCTTTATATTTTGATAACTGGCATCAAAAAGGTGTATATAAAATAAATGATGTATGTAATGTAAACAATGAACTATTAAGCTATGATCAAATTGGGCAAAAAGTAGGTTTTAATGGCCAGACTTTTCTTCAATACAATTTACTTAAAGGAGTTTTTAACAAGTTAGACAGAATCAAGGTTGAGGCATTAAAAAACAGTGAAAGCAAAATATATTTTAATTGTATTCCTGTACAGAAAATCAATGTGCAATCAATAAGAAAAGGGTTTGTAAAAAACAGTTTAACAGAATCCAAATCAGAAGAGTATTGGTCTGAGCAGTTTGCTCAAACGGATTTCTCAGATTTTTACAAGATTTTGTTTAAATGTAACATTAGCAATAATGTTAAAGAATTTATATTTAAATGTTTTAATGGAGCCATATGGACAGAAAAAAATTACAAAAAATTCAGAAGTCAAATGGAATTTGTAAAATATGCAATGTTGAAGCAGAAAGTCATCAACACTTATTTGTCAATTGTACGAATGCAAAGGAATATGTAAATACTCAAAATTTAAAGTTTTCTGAACAAGAAATTTTATTTTATAGCAATGAAGGAGATTTTGAGAGCAAATGCCATAGAAACCAGCTAGTGTTTAAACACAAGTTCGAAATTTGGAAAATTAGAAATAGTAAAATCTATAACCAATAAGTTCTGTATTCCTGTATAAGTACCAATGTAACCATTGTATATTATGTAAAAATTGTATAAATGTTGTTTCAATGTTAATAAATTAATTAAAAAAAAAAAATTTAACTTTTGTCAATTTGAATGATGGGGGGAAAGGGGGTATTAGACATTGTTTCTTTTCACGTTAGATCATGGTTTTGGGCTATATGGGTTTTGTTTTTCTTGACTGGTGTGCACTTAGAGTTTGCTTTTTCTTGCTAAGTTCCATTACAACTTTTAGTCCTTTCCCTTTGGCACTAGTGCTTATATATTTCACTATTATCTTAAATATAATTTAACATATGCTTGTATATGGTGCCAAAGATGTTCATCTGTTAGTTCTAATAATAATAATTTAAGGTTCCTCTAACTAACCTGAGAAATTTCTTTACTTTTCATAGCTTTCGGATGTGACTACATCCTTCGTCAGTGACGTACTGTTCGTTAATTTCCCGCCACCACAGCTGTCCTTGACCTTGACCTTGACCTTGGATTAACTGTCTCCAGTAGCGATTTATCTACGAGATAACCTGAGTCTCTGTTAAGGATGGGCTTATCAAGATGTATGTGAATGGCTTCTTTAACTTTTCTATAGAAATCCTTACTCTCTTTATCGACTATACTATACTCGTTCCAATTGATCCTATGACCTGTGACATATGAATGTTCAGCTAACGCAGTCTGAGACTCCACCATTAAGTGTAACCCTACCATATGTACAAGGTACATCACAACGATTAGAGAGAGTGTTTAATAATGTAGGAGTGAAAACTTATTTTAAAGCTGCTAGAACGATCAAACAGGAGTTAGTCTCACCAAAAGATCAAAGCCCTAAGTCAGAAATCTCAGGAGTGATATACAAAATTAATTGTCAGGACTGTGATAGTTCGTACATAGGTGAAACTAAGAGACCAATAGATGTTAGGATAAAAGAACATCAGACAGCATTAAGATTAGGAAAAGAAACATCGTCTGCGTTAGCTGAACATTCATATGTCACAGGTCATAGGATCAATTGGAACGAGTATAGTATAGTCGATAAAGAGAGTAAGGATTTCTATAGAAAAGTTAAAGAAGCCATTCACATACATCTTGATAAGCCCATCCTTAACAGAGACTCAGGTTATCTCGTAGATAAATCGCTACTGGAGAAAGTTAATCCAAGGTCAAGGTCAAGGACAGCTGTGGTGGCGGGAAATTAACGAACAGTACGTCACTGACGAAGGATGTAGTCACATCCGAAAGCTATGAAAAGTAAAGAAATTTCTCAGGTTAGTTAGAGGAACCTTAAATTATGCTTGTATATGCTTTGTAAATATACTATTTGACATTTTGGTTTAAAGAGGATAATAGTTTTAAGAAAATCATTGTTGAATTGAGTTCACCATATAGATACCAATCCTTTTAGGTTTGAATTCTACTTTTATTGTTTTTAAATGGTGAACAAAGTCTGTTAAAATGTTTTAATGTTACAGTTCCCAAATGATAGTATATAAATTCAACCCTATTATTTCTCCAGGCCCTGAGGTGGAGGTCAAAACAAACATGTGCATCAAAAGACAATTGACATTCACCAAGTGATTTTGATAACATTGGATGCTAAACACATTACATGAGGGTATTATTAATCCAAACTTGAAAAGATTTATATTATAATTGGCATTTATTTGCAACAAAACATATAAATAAAGCATCCAATCTTGAGATCATATTCAAATAGTACTTTTTGTGTGATAATTGTGTTGAGAATTAATAAATCAGTTCTTGCAAAAAAAAGTATTATATTGAGTATAGTATTTTTGCACTGGAAAGAGTAAAATTGTTGTAGGTGCAAAAAGATACCAATTACTTATTTGTCATTATATATTAAAAAATAATCTCCAAGTATTTTGCACTAGTACATTTTAATGATACTCTTTGAACCTTTACGGAGGATAAATGTTGAAACTATCAAACAATTTGCTGATTTAAGAACAGTATTTGAATTTTAAAACTTGATTTTCTCTAAAGTAACAAAAGTGCAATTTGTACTTTTTTGCTTGAAACCCTCGATGTAGAAAGTGCCAAAAACTAACAAGAGGCCATTAAAGTACACCTGTAGGAAAAGATATACCTTTAAAACCAAACCTCTGGCATGTATAAAAGAACATGAAAAGAATCTCCAATCAGAATTGAGCACTGCAGTATTACCAAGCTCCCTTAAATCTTAATATAAAGTTTGAGAAAGAACTGTGTGCTCTGGATGATCTAGAATTAGATTATGGCGAAAATACACCCGAGGCTGGCGAGGATAGTCGTTTTGTTGTACCATTGCCGGATCTATGAAATTTACAAGACATATTGAACTACATAAGTATGATACAAGAGGTAAATAGAGCCTATGGAAAGGGTTTGGGCGTGCAGCGTTTTAGTGGATTAGTGGATGAACAAGAAATGTGAAATGCAAGTCCTGCAGGCCTGTGCAGACGTTCATGAAGTTAACCCCCTGCATCGTGAAGTCAATAAACATTGCCTCATGCATCATATTTTGAATAATGAGACCTCTGTGATGCCGTTCAATCTCATTATTTCGTGCTACGTTTTCAGAATAAATGAAACTTCGTTCGGCCAGAATACATTTGATCCTCCGTTAACTTTTGTGATACATCTTTTTTGTCGACTTTGTGAACTCAAATGTGATTAGTTACTATTTCTAAACTTTTCTGTCTTTAGTCAGGCTTCCCAAACGTTTCATTGACGATGACCTTGAGAAAACATAAAACAACATCATTAAGTTCTGCAACATTAAGTCTATAAGTACAGCAATGGGGATCGCAAGCTGGGAAATTGCGCTCAGCAATGTGAAATTTACAAAATGTAAGAGTGCCACAAAGATAGATAATCGGAGTTTAAAAAAACTAGTGGCCCATATTTAGCCAAGACATTCTGAGGAAATCTTTTTTACCTTATTTTATTTGATTGTATCATATCGTTTCATGAGGTGATTATTGTTGATCTATTTGATATTCAAAATACAAGTAGTGTATCATTGAACTCCTAATTTGTATGTGTTTTAATTTATCAAGTCGTAAGATCAAATAAATGTATATTGCCTTATTTTAAGTACTCTTCTTATTGTAACAACTTTTGCTAAAAGTGAGTGCCATCTTGTTTAGATTTGATTCTGCCTTTAATTTTCATATCAGCAATTCCAATTTGTATAATTTCTTGTTATGAGAATTTTAGCAGTTTTCAACTATGAGAAATGAACATACCTTTTCTGACTGGACAGAAGCTGTACTCCCCATACCTAATATCAATACTCAGAAAACTACAAGAAAAAATCATGGACATTGTAACTTTGAAACAGCAACAATGTGAAAATTATGAAAACCTGACAAAGGAGGTGACTTTACAATGCCATTAATATATAAACCACTGTGTCTGAACGAAACATTTCTGCGAGATGTTGCATTTACATGCTCAACTAATGTTATGAATGAAAAACTGGCTGGCATGACATATCACGTTCTACACATGTCAACAAATCTGATGCACTTGTTGAGAATGTAACAGACATGGATACTTCACCAGTTCATCCAGAACACATCTTCATCTGAATAAGGCCAAACTGCCTGACCAGGGCAATGCCCAGAAACAAATAAGGATATGTAATGATAAAATGTCAGAGTTGATGCTAGCTGAATCATCAATAGATGACTCATTAATACCTCAAATAGCATTATTGTTATTACCAGGCAAAATGGAGCACTCTCGAGGAACTCTCTAGCCAGCACTCTCGATGTACTCTCTAGCCAGCACTCTAGAGGCACTCTCTAGCCAGCACTCTCGAGGCACTCTCTCTAGCCAGCACTCTTGAGGCATTCTCTAGCCAGCACTCTCGAGGGACTCTTTAGCCAGCGCTGTATTGTATTGTATATTTATTTACCTCTAATTCATAGAGAGTTACAACAGTTGAAATACATCAAAGTGTAATATAAATGCAAGCAATCATAATATAAAACATGTTGAATAAATGAATAAATGAAATAAGATACAAAGCACATGCCTGAAGCACATACTACAGTACATGTAATGGTGTTTGTCTTGAAACTTAAAAAAGTAATATATTAGCACTTGTGCCAAAGGGAAAGGACCAAAAGTTGTAATGGTACTTAGCAAGAAAAGGTAAACTCTTAATGCATACTAGTCAAGAAAAGGTTATCCCAAAACAGTGATATAACGTGAAAAGAAACAATGTCTAATACCCCCTTTCCCCCACCATTCAAGAACCAATATCACAATCCAAGACCAGAAGACCAAGGGACATTTCATTCATACTGAAGTCATTACAATACATGTTGAAGAAAAAATTAGAAATTGATAGCCAATTGATAGCCAATACTCTTAACCTCAAAAATAGTTGTAGATACAAGTACTATTTACAAAATAGAGCATTCAGTCTCAAATGATGTGGGATAGATAAAATCCAGTCTCCAAGTCCATAGGCGTTTCAAAGGGTCAACATTGATTCACAAAAGCAGTCGTCATAATCCATAGAACACAATAATTCACAATGGTCATCAGGAGATCCCTATTTCTCAACCATTAATGCCATAGCCAGGATCCACCTCAAAAGGTGCCAAGTTAGATAGATTGTTTTTTGATTTGTACATCGTTTTATCTACGGAGCCTTGACACATTGATGCCGATCATTCAGGGGCTGAGGATCTCTTATGTGCTAACAGGCCAAAGTCCTAAGGTGACGCCCCTAAGGTGCACCTCAGACAGCCCTATACTAAGAGGATGATTGATTGTCAAGGGCATGCCCATTGCTCGGCTGATGATGATGAAGTGAGGTTTGAATTGGTAGCTGGAAATAACATTGCAGCTCAGCTCATGATATTGAATACCAATCTCCAGAAAAGACAGATGAAGATATCCAACCATTTGAGACAATTGACTGAAAATTCAACAAAAAACTTGTCAGACCATGACAGGGTAAGAATAAAGAATTTTCTATAACTAAATCAAGATGTTTTTTGCAAAATCTAAATTTGAACTGGGAATATAGAAATATAAAGAATAAAATTGACAAGAAAATGTCTGACCCATGAAACAACCAGTAAGATGTGTGCCTTTTTCTAAACTGAATATGGCAAGACTTTGAACGAGATGGTTGAACATGACATAGTCAAGCCATCCAGAAGTCCATGGGCCTCACCTGTTGTTATGGTGCCAAAGAAAGGTGACAGCTATAGGTATTGTATAGATTTCAGACAATTTAATGATGTCACCATCAAAGACACATACCCTTTACCAAGAATTGAGTATACTTTTGTGTGGCTCATAAAACTTCACCGTACTAGACTAGAGGTTATGGCAGATGGTTACTTATGGAATGCCTGTATGCAGGTCTGTCTCCATAGATATGGTTAATCCATCTTGTTGATATGATTGTATTTAGCCAGGATGTTGTTCGATGATATAATTGTATTTAGCCAGGATGTTGAAAGTCATTAGGAAAAATTAGGTTAGGTCTTTGGGAAAATGAGAAGTTCTGGGTTAAAATTGTATCTGAAAAATTGTAAGTTGTTTCAAAAAGAAGTATCCTATTTGGCTGATGTTGTGTTTGAAATTGGAGCAAAAACTGATCCAAAAACCTGAGGTGATTGTGATTTGGCCTGTTCAGAAATACAATTTTGTGTGGGTGATTGTTCTTATTATCAGAAATTCATTCAAGATTTTCACGACTGGCTAGACCATTATCCAAACTTATACAAACGCTGTTTTATTTGTTTGGTAAGGGAATTGTCGGTTTGCTTTAAAGAATTGGAGAGACTCTACTTGAATTCTGCACTTTCTGCCTATCCAGATAATTCTAAAGAGTTCGTCTTGGATACTGATGCTTCTGCCTGTCAGGTTGGTGCTGTGTTACAACAGGAAGTTGATGGGGAAATGAAAGTTGTCAGTCATTATAGCAAATCATTGTCCAAACCGGAGTGTAACTATTGTGTCACTAGATTGAAATTGTTGGCTATAGTGAGGGCTGCTCAAGTTCTTCACCATTATCTTTCAGCAGCCGTTGTTAGCTCTTTGGCTTGGTAGTGAGATTCAAATATACTGAAGGACAAGGTGCCCAGTGCGTAGAGTTTTGGGGTCAATACGACTTCAAAATTAAACATTGACCTGGTAACAAACATTTGAATGCTCATAGAATGTCAAGACTGTGCCTATTGTGAAAGACAAGAGAAATTGAGTAGATTTCCAGTGAACGGGGAAACCTTGACTGAACCTGAAGGTGACCTACTTCTTAAATGTTTTTACATGACCTTCAACTCAAACTTGGACCCAGAGTTTGTTCATACTCTCAAATTGAGAAGAATCTTGTTTCTAGGTGTACTTAGGCACCAGGAATATCTGTCAATGAGTATGAAGAGGCCTTGGCTCAGAACAAATGTAAATTTTACAATAAAAAAGGCTTGAATTTGGGGAGCGACTTGACTGGGCAGATGTATCAGACAAATCACTTACCTTTAAGCATTACTGGTGTCAGAACGACAGGTTTAAAATTAAAACAGGGAGTTATTTATTGAAAGTGGTTAAATGCTGGCACTGGGATCATAAGCTGGCAAATTGTGGTCACTCCAAATATGTGCCAAACCATTTTAGAAGCAACTAATGGGGCTCTTTATAGTGGGCATTTTGGGGTCAACAAATCTATTGCTAGGTTAGTACATTTAGTTGGTTGTCTTTTGTGTCAGAAGAAAAAACAACCAAGAAAAAACATAGGACACCTATGAAACAATATGATGTGAGTGCCACTCTGGGAAGAATAGCCATTTATATCTTTCAGGTTCAGAAAACATGGGGAATAAGTATATGGAATCTATTGAGGACTATTTCACAAAGGTCCTGGCATTGGTTCCTGTCCCTAATCAAGAAGCTGTTACAGTGGCAGAGACTCTGCTGTATCATCTGCAGTGACTGTGGAGGCTCTATTGTTATGATTATCAATGTATGTTATATTTCATGGCAAAATAGTAAGTGATGCATTCTTATTTTGTTATACATTTAAAAAGTTTATCTAAAAATAGACAAGTGTGAGTAAATTTCAGCCCAAAATAACATTGACACTATTGAAACGTGAAACCTCACAGAGTAAGCATACTAACAGGGTATTAGAAATAGATTAAAATAAAGTGATACATTATAGACATTAGTCAAGATATGTTTTGATAAAGGTAAATGACAATGATAAACTATACCATCCTCTGTATGCAAACTGTACGCAACTCTAAGAAATGAAAAGTAGAATGAAAAAATGTGTATCACGCCATTATTTAACAGGTTAAATGAATTAGAAAGCGTTTTGGTTTATTTGCCACCTGGATCATGCAATATAACAAGTCAGGAGCACAATGTATCAATCCCATATGAGATGTGCACCATCAGTTGTATGGGATGTCAATAGATTAGCCTGGTCAAATGCCACAAATAAATAGGGGGTGTCTGACATTTTTTGAGGAGGTGTTGGATCAATATGGGGTTGTGTTAGGATGACTGCATCCCTAACACAAGTGGTGTATCTAGATGAACAATTATAGAACCAATTGGGTCTACCATCACGTAAACAGCCCACTCACGAAATTATAGAAATGTTAAAATGTGATGGGGAAATTGAGGACGATCTATTTACTGATCTGTTGACTGGGAAACAATCTCGGACAATGACACATTTAAATATTACTGATCAAATTCTTATTGGTTAAAAGTTTACTAATAAGACACCTGATATTATGATTGGGTATCACATATTTTAACTTTACTATGCCCTGCCTCTATCGGCTATATCAAAAACTAGCAATGTATAATGACACATCTAATTAAACATTCAAACATTAAAGTCAATCTGCAAGGTAACCAGTAATTGTTTCAGGCTACCTTCAAGATTTACAGATTGTACTATGACAATGAAGATCTTTTGTTCATATTTTATTTCACTGTGCCCCGCCTCTAATGGCTTTAACCAAAACTTGCAATGTATGACAACACATCTAATTAAACATTTAAACATTAAATTCAATCTGCAAGATAACCAGTAAATGTTTCACGCTACCTTCAAGATTTACAGATTGTACTACACGTTTACAACAATGAAGATCTTTTGTCGCAGACATCAAACTGGTACACCAGTTTTAGAAAAGCTTGGTTCATGCAGGAGTTTATGAAATGTGTGCATCAATTGTATAGGAATGAATAGTGGGTGTCTGACATTAGTGGAGGCGTTGGATCAACAGGGGCCATTGTTAGAATAACTATACCCCTAACACAAGTGGTGTATTTAGAAGAACAAATATAAACACGATTGGGTCTACCATCATGTATACAGCCCACTCAGGAAATTTTAGAAATGTTAAAATGTGATGGGGAAATTGAGAAGGTCAAATGGCACAAATGAATGGTGGGTGTCTGACATTTTTTGAGGAGGTGTTGGATTAATATGGGGTCATATTAGAATGACTGTACCCCTAACGCAAGTGGTGTGTCAAGAAGAACAAATAAAAACATTATTGGGTCCTCCATCATGTATACAGCCCACTCAGGAAATTTTAGAAATGTTAAAATGTGATGGGGAAATTGAGAAGGTCAAATGGCACAAATGAATGGTGGGTGTCTGACATTTTTTGAGGAGGTGTTGGATTAATATGGGGTCATATTAGAATGACTGTACCCCTAACGCAAGTGGTGTGTCAAGAAGAACAATTCTATACTGGATTGGGTCTACCATCACATATAGAGCCCACTAAGGAAATCTAAGAAATATTAAAATATGATGGAGAAATTGAGGATGATCTATTAACTGCTATGTCGACTGGGAAACAATCTCTGACAATGACACTGTTAAATATTATTGATCATAAAGAAAAAAGAAAAAATATATTTTTGATCAAATCCTTATTAGTTAAAGATAACTGATGAGACAAATGAACAATAGGTGGTTGGGTATCGCATACTATTGTAAAAATGTATACAATATTATAATTCACTTGGATGAAATATTGAATAGTTACATGTATTGATAATGTGCGTTTGATCAAGAAAATATTGAGGTCAATTGCTCCTACAACGAAAACATCTTCAAAAATACATAACCTTAATTTGGGTCTTAATTTCTCATATTGAGGTGATTTATAGTAGCACAAAAGGTGAAATGTTGAGGTGCACCAATCTGAAGCAATGTTTTTTTCAAACCATTGAATATGATGTTGTTTATATGAATACCTTTGCTTAAAAAAAATTTCAAAATGAAATATGAAGCGTAGCCTTTAGCGTTGTGAACAAAGAATGTAGTTTTCGATTTCGAAATATGACAAGACCAATTGCTTATCTGTTTCAAGGTATCAGACCTTGAAAAGTAATCCATTTCAAACCTCATTTCAGATCATCACATTATTATATATGGCAAAGCAAACTTTGATAACCCATGGCTAGTATGTAAAGACTGTTCAAACTATCAAGTATCGATTGAAGAGGAAATGTAACAGATTCATTGTGTCATATTCATTCAGGGGATGCTTCTATTACGGAACATAGACTGAATCAAACGACAATACATGTTGGTTATATAGTTGAACGTAATTTTCATTATTATAGTCAAAGTCAGGTCAGTAGTAAGATATTTTATTTTAATTTCCATTTTATGTTTTTTAACCTATTTTAATGACTTTAATTGCTGTTTATGTCTTATATTCTACTATTGATTTTATTGCCATAGCCTTAGACGATTTCTCCGACATAAAAAAGGGGAACTAGTACCCGTAGATAACTTCTCTTCATTTGAATTACTAGTGCACTGTAAGATTGTCATTGCTAGTCAAAGAAACGGAAATCAATACATCAATAAAAGTTGCAAGAATTATGAACATACCATTTTTGTACTTTTATCTTACGATCCAGAATCGTTGATGGGTCATTACGATGCTGTAATTAACTTTAGAGGACTCTAACACAGATGCTTTCATGGTTGCCCAACTACTCACGTTTTACATAGCTGTAGAGAAATATGTGACATATGTAACACTTAAAACGACAAGTGCGTTGTTGTTTGTGAGGTTAAAAAGTCTGGTATGGCCAGACACATCATGAATTGTAAGAAGAAGTATCCCAAACACGAAATGGTTCATTGTTTTTATAGTTATAGCCATTGCATGCTGCGAACTAATCTGAAGGAGGTAAATAAAGAAACAAATAATAAAATAAGAATAAATGAAGAAAAGTTAACGTTTGTAATTCATTTCATTTACATGTTGTTTAACAACCCATTATTTCTATATAAGTTTTTTGGGAAGAATATCGATACCTTTATTAATGTAACCTGAATAAAATACTTTGTTGAAACTAAGTTGATACATTACAATTTGATTAAAAATGAAATAAAATCTGATTTACAGATTGTGGTTGTTAACAATATGTGCAGGCATAACAATGTACAGCTGATCTTGAGATGCAACCTTAATCATTTTACAATGTACATTATTTTGATGATGTCAAAAAATACCTTAAGTCATCCTGAACACGCTGAGAGTCTATTGAAGCACATGGTCACAAAACATCAAACTGGTTTACCAGTTTTGAAGAAGCCAAAAACGCCATGAACGAATTGCAGATATTCAATAAATAACTATGGCATACATACATACTGGATGGACAGACACATCATGTATTGTAAGAGACATTACCCAAACACGAAGTGGTTCACTGTTTTTATAATTATAGCAATTGCGTGCTACGAGCTAATCTGAAGGAGGGAAATAAAGAAACGAATAATAAAATAAGAATAAATGAAGAAAAATTAACGTTTGTAATTCATTTCATTTACATGTTGTTAAACAACCCATTATTTCTATATATATTTTTGGGAAGAATATCGATATATTTATTAATGTAACCTGAATACTATACTTTGTTGAAACTAAGGCAATACAACGGCGAAATAATATAGATACATAAGACGCTTGAGGCATATGTGTGTATAATATTCATGTACCTGGTACATACAGGAGTATTGGAAATGTGTATCGTCAACTGTTTGGGTTGCCAAAATGACTTGCCTGGCCATATGGCCAATATGAATGGAGGTTGTTTGACATTTATTGAGGAGGCTGTAGATCAGTACGAACTCGATGTCAAAATGACTGTTCCCGAGTCACAAATGATATATATATATAGAAGAACAATTATATAATAGATTGGGTCTACATCACATACATTGCCCACTCAGGAGATGTTAGAACTAAAATCTGATACAGAAATTTAAGATGACCTATTAATGGCCATGTCTACTGGGGAACAATCTCTGACAATGATGCTTTTCAGTATTTTTGATAAGACACGTGCCATAAGAGTTGGGTATCACATGTTTTAGTTCACTATGTCCCGCTTCTAACGCCTATATCAAAAACTAGAAATGTATAATAACACATCTATTTAAACATTTAAACATTAAAGATGACAATTTCAAATTGATCATAAAGAAAAGATATTATTGATCAAATCCTTATTGGTTTAAGTTAACTGATAAGACACATGGACATTAGCATTGGGTATCACATACTATTGAAAAAACAAAAATTATTATCGTAAAATATATTAATTCACTTGTCCTACAGTAACAGGATAGGAAAGTATACAGTTGTATCTAAATTGCTTAAAATGTTCTTGTAAAAAGAGAGGTTGAAGCTAATTATCATGTATCTGTTCAGTCAAATGATTTAACCGTGATGTGTTAATGACACATTTTGTTTAATAACCACGGGTTAAACTAAAGTTTTGAGGTTTGATTATCAGAATAATTTGAAAACTTTGAATTTTTTAAATTAATAAACCATTCCGAAAATAATTATAAAAACTACTGATGACTGTATAACGATATTCAATAACTAACTATGGCATACAAAGAAAACGACCTGATGAGGTGTACACTCAATGAAAACCATTTGGTTAAAGTGTCTGGTATGGCCAGGCACATCATGAATTGTAAGAAGAAGTATCCAAGACACAAAGTGGTTCAATGTTTTTATAACAATAGCTATTGCGTGCTACGAACTAATCTGAGGGAGGTAAACAAAGAAACGAATAATAAAATAAGAATAAATAAAGAAAAGTTAACGTTTGTAATTCATTTCATTTACATCTTGTTTAACAACCCGTTATTTCTATACATGTTTTTTGGATGACTATAGATACCTTTATTAATGTAACCTGAATACAATGCTTTGTTGAAATTAAGTTGATACATTAAAATTTGATTAAAAATGAAATAAAATCTGATTTACAGATTGTGGTTGTTAACAATATGTGCAGGCGTAACAATGTACGGCTGATCTTGAGGTTTACCAGTTTTGAAGAAGCCGAAAACGCCATGAATGAATTGCCTGCAACAGCTGAAGATGTAACAATACAATGGCGAAATATATAGATACATAAGACGCTTGAGGCATATGTGCGTATAATATCCATGTACCTGGTACATACAGGAGTATTGGAAATGTGTGTCAACTGTTTGGGTTGCCAAAATGACTCGCCTGGCCAAATGGCCAATATGAATGGAGGTTGTTTGACATTTATAGAGGAGGCTGTAGATCAGTATGGAGTCAATGTTATAATGACTGTACCCGAGATGCAAATGGTATATATAGAAGAACAATTATATAATACCATCACGTATATTGCCCACTCGGGAGATTTTAGAAATACTAAAATCAGATCCAGAAATTTAAGATGACCTATTAATGGCCATGTCTACTTGGGAACAATCTCTGACAATGATGCTTTTCAGTATTATTGATAAGACACGTGCCATAAGAGTTGGGTATCACATATTTTAGTTCACCATGTCCTGCTTCTAACGGCTATATCAAAAACTAGCAATGTATAATAAGACATCTAATTAAACATTTAAACATTAAAGATGACAATTTCAAATAGTATTGATCATAAAGAAAAAAAAATATTATTGGTTTAAGATAACTGATAAGACACATGGACATTAGCATTGGGTATCACATACTATTGAAAAAACAAAAATTATTATCGTAAAATATATTAATTCACTTGTCCTACAGTAACAGGATATGAAAGTATACAGTTGTATCTAAATTGCTTAAATGTTCTTGTAAAAAAGAGGTTGAAGCTATAATTATCATGTATCTGTTCAGTCAATTGATTTAACCTTGATGTGTTAATGACACATTTTGTTTAATAGCCACAGGTTAATCTCAAGTTTTGAGGTTAAATTATCAGAATAATTTGAAAACTTTGAATTTTTTTAAATTAATAAACCATTCCGAAAATAATTATAAAAACTACTGATGACTGTATAACGCTATTCAATAACTAACTATGGCATACAAAGAAAACGACCTGATGAGGTGTACACTCAATGAAAACCATTTGGTTAAAGTGTCTGGTATGGCCAGACGCATCATGTATTGTAGAAGGAATATCCATGACACGAAGTGATTCATTGTTTTTATAATTATAGCCATTGCGTGCTACAAACTAATCTGAAGGAGGTAAATAAAGAAACGAATAATAAAATAAGAATAAATAAATAAAAGTTAACGTTTGTAATTCATTTCATTTTCATCTTGTTTAACAACCCATTATTTCTATATATGTTTTTTGGAAGAATATCGATACCTTTATTAATGTAACCTGAATACAATACTTTGTTGAAATTCAGTTGATACATTACAATTTGATTAATAAAAAATGAAATAAAATCTGATTGACAGTGCTGGCGTAACAATGTACGGCTGATCTTGAGATGCAACCTTAACCATTTTACAATGTACATCATTTTGATGATGTCAAAAAATACCCTTGGTCATCCTGAACACGCTGAGAGTCTATTGAAGCACATGGTCACAAAACATCAAACTTGTTTACCAGTTTTGAAGAAGCCAAAAACGCCATGAATGAATTGCCTGCAACAGCTAAAGATGTAACAATACAATGGCGAAATATATAGATACATAAGACGCTTGAGGCATATGTGCGTATAATATTCATGTACCTGGTACATACTGGAGTATTGGAAATGTGTGTCATCAACTGTTTGGGTTGCCAAAATGACTCACCTGGCCAAATGGCCCATATGAATGGAGGTTGTTTGACATTTATCAAGGAGGCTGTAGATCAGTACGAACTCGATGTCAAAATGACTGTTCCCGAGTAACAAATGATATATATATATAGAAGAACAATTATAAAATAGATTGGGTCTACATCACATACATTGCCCACTCAGGAGATTTTAGAACTAAAATCTGATACAGAAATCTAAGATGACCCATTAATAGCCATGTCTACTTGGGAACAATCTCTGACAATGATGCTTTTCAGTATTATTGATAAGATGCGTGCCATAAGAGTTGGGTATCACATATTTTAGTTC
>CAIIXF020000282.1:0-25000 GCA_903813345.2 Owenia fusiformis | reverse complement strand
GTGGCGATTTTCACATTTTCAGTCCGTGATTAATATGCCAAGATATTCACATTAGAATGCAGTATTTTCAAAAAGCCAATGGCTTTCCTTATGCTACTCTACTGTCCTTTAAAATCATAAATGAATTTGGACTATAAGTATTTCCCTTTTGATGTGCATCACTTGTCAACATGAAACATCCGAATCCATCATTTTTCTCGATTTTTTCATACGTTGTGTTTTTTATCTTATTATTTATAGTAAAATTAAATTGGGTCAAGCCTATTGGAACATGAATCGATTCGATCATGAAAAATGATGCTTCAGACGAATAGAAAATGATAAAATTTTTATTTGGGGAGCATTGATCATTAGGCTGGTTCACCTTTTTTCCGCGTGTCGATTTTCACAAGAAAATTGGAAACAAATGACAATGAGTTATATGTTCACTTAAGAGAAGTCTTAATTCACGAATGGGCCATTTTGATGACTATAGCTAGCTGAATTGAGAAACAAGTTTGTATTTGTGTCTTATATTATCACATTTATGTTTAATTTTCCGTCAGAACTCGACATAAACCATGAATCAGTGAATAGCAGAATCGTGCCGTGTTTCACTTCAAGGAAAAAGCAGTTACGTACATGTGACATATGTGGACTCATATGCAATCATAGTTTACATGTACTGAGCACATCTTTCCTATTTTCAATAACTATGTGCACAGTACATTATCTTTCTTAAATCAACTTAACCAAAACCTTTAACTGATTGAAGAAACCACCACTTTTACATTTTATATCGATGGTGCAAATGCCATGTTGTCAAGCACCCAATTGCAATCACCCTAGTTCTCTTTTAATCTCTAATAGTATATGAGGCAAGACACTTTGACTTGAATTTGTTTTTTCCAATTTGAGAAACTTTTACTATGGGTGTAGACCAGCTGCAGGGTGACGTAGTGAAGTCTTTTCTGCATGCACCACAAACAGCAGGGCAACCATTCATGTTCATCCCGAATGACATTAACGGCATTCAGTCATGCATCAGAAAAGTCCTTTTTAAAGATTTCAAATTTCAAGAGAGGCTTTTTCATTTAAAATGCTTGATTGTACGTAATCATTTGAAAGCAATGAGAATGATATTGCTGACTTTTTTAAGTCTGACGTAGCCAAAGCATGAAAATCATCTGGACTACATCCCCCTAAGCAGGTATCCAGAATCCGTAAGAAAGAATATATTCTGGATTTTGAAGCCCTGTGATCGGAGGATGCTGGACTGTGAATAATTTGAGGCCAGATAATTACTTTTCCTCCAAGCTTTATTAATATCTATAATATTACAACAATTTTTGGATTTTTTTATGACTAGTCTCGCCATGTTCCATTACAACTTTTTATCCTTTCCCTTTGGCACTTGTGCTTACATAGTTGTCCGCTTAGCAGAAAGAGCTTTCGAAATTGCAATTTTATGTTGACGATATTCTAAGCTCTCGGTTTAATTCTGAAATATGTCTTGGAGAAGTTAACCGCAATACAGGTTACGGAATCGGCGAATCAATCAAAGTGGTTATTTCACGCGATCCTGTTGCAATACACCAGAAACGTTAAATAAAAAATAAAAAATCAGCATATAAACAAGAATATGTTATTTTGAACGTTGGAGATGTGCTTGATAACTGCTCATATCTTTTTGGGAATTTGATGTTCTTCGTGTTTCCTGCATTACGATTCATCTAATGCTGAGTAGTACATGAGATTTAGAGAGGGTGCACCAATGGTTCTGATTGAGAATGATTTAAGGGTTTTTCCCACGAAAATCTTGATTTTACATCACTTACCTTATCAAGTACCTGGGGTTCTTGGAAATGACTGCGAAAAAAAATTCGGTTAGATTAAGGCCGAATACGAGTATTTGTAAATCACATCATTTGAATTTTCAGGGTAACAGAAATGTCCAAATAGACAAGAGAGAGGTTGATGAACTCCTACAACAAATAGAGCAGATGTAGGATACCATGTGGTCGGAATATAAACTGCTAGTTGAGAAGAATGAAATAGATATAGCATATAACAAACCCAATAATTACAACCCTAGCTTTAACAAACCGGATGCCTCATTATCCGGTCGACGCACGCAATTCGCAACGTAAATAGTTTGCGAGCCGTAAGCAAGTCGATACGGTGCGGGCATCTGAATTGAAATTGAATATATGAAGCTAATAATCGGTTGATTGGTTTATTTGTTGCTTGATTTATGGATAAATTGTTTGAGGTCAAGGTGAATAAACGTGTATGTGTACTATTTCGTTGAATGTTATAGGTATCAATGGTCATACGACATCAGATAGCCAAGTATTGCAATCGCTGTTGAACGCACTCTATGCATATGTTGAATTTCCTGAACGAAAAGCCAGCCTTTGATTTTTCTTTGATTTTGCCATAAAGAAGGACAGAAATAATTCAAACATTGATTTTGTCATCGTAGTGAATGTTTTCACGTGCACAGCAGATATACCGACACAAGATAACGTTTATGTGATAAAACGAGAGAAGAGTGGCTTTGATGCATGTGCATGGAAACAGGGTATTGATAAGATGAAGAAAAGGGGAAAACTGGTATAAATATGTATTTTTCGGTGCGTGGACCCTTCTTCCCATCAAACGTAGCAGACCAGAGGCCTCATTATCCGGTCGACGCACCGCAATTCGCAACGTAAATAGGTTGTGAGTCGTTACCAAGTCAATAACCAAGATTGGTGACAAACTGACATGTGGTAGGACCCAGTCATTGTCCATGGAACTGATAAGAATTGGTTAAAAAACATGGCTATTCCTCCAGATTTGTAGTTGTAGTTGTGCCCTCAACAAAATAAAGTGTCCGAATGCATCTTCTTTTGTAGGGAGGACAGAAGCAGGCAGACAAAATGATTCAAAGGTGTTCACGACAACTTTCAGCTCATCTTTATTACGATAATCCGGTCGACGCACCGCAATTCGCAACGTAAATAGTGTGCGAGCCGTAAGCATGTCGATAATATGCGGCATCTAAATTGAAATTGAATGTATGAAGCTAATAAATGGTTGATTGGTTTTTATGTTGCTTGATTTATTGATGAATTGTTTGAGGTCAAGGTGGAAAATATGTTGAATCTCCTGAACGAAAAGCAAGCCTTTGATTTTCTTTGATTTTGCCATAAAGGACAGAAATAATTCCAACATTGATTATGTCATCGTAGTGAATGCGTTCACGTGTACAACAGATATACCGACACAAATAACGTGTATGTGATAAAACGAGAGAAGAGTGGCTTTGATTCATGTACATAGAAACATGGTATTGATAAGATGAAGAAAGAAAAGGGAGGAAACTGGTATAAATATGTATTTTTATGAATGCATCGGTGCGTGGACCCTTCTTCCCATCAAACGTAGCAGACCAGAGGCCTCATTATCCGATCGACGCACCGCAATTCGCAACGTAAATAGGTTGTGAGTTGTAAGCAAATCGATAAGTAGAACAGAGGCCTCAATATCTGGTCGACGCACCTCAATTCGCAACGTAAATGGGTTGTGAGTTGTAAGAAAGTCGATAACCATGTTTGGTGACAAACTGACATGTGGTTGGACCCAGTCATTGTCCATTGGACTGATAAGAATTGGTTAAGAAACATGGCTATTCCTCCAGATTTGTAGTTGTGCCCTCAACACAATAAAGTGTCTGGATGCATTTTCTTTTGGAGGGAGGACAGAAGCAGGCTTCTCATTTGCAGTTTGGTAGTTGCGATGATTAAATTGAGATCACTCAAATGCCATTGTGTTGTTTTGGAATTTTTTGAAAAGCCAGCCTTCGATTTTTTTTTGATTTTGCCATAAAGGACAGAAATAATTCGAACATTGATTATGTCATCGTAGTGAATGCGTTCACGTGTACAACAGATATACCAACACAAGATAACGTTTACGTGAAAAAACGAGAGAAGAGTGGCTTTGATGCATGTACATGGAAACATGGTATTGATAAGATGAAGAAAAGGGAGAAAACTGGTATAAATATGTATTTTTATGAATGCATTGGTGCGTAGACCCTTCTTCCCATCAAACGTAGCAGAACAGATGCCTCATTATCCGATCGACGCACCGCAATTTCGCAACGTAAATAGGTTGTGAGTTGTAAGCAAGTCGATAAGCAGAACAGACGCCTCAATATCTGGTCGACGCACCGCAATTCGCAACGGAAGAAAGTTGTAAGCAAGTCGATAACCATGATTGGTGGCAAACCGACATGTGGTTGGACCCAGTCATTGTCTATGGAACTGATAAGAATTGGTTAAGAAACATGGCTATTCCTCCAGGACACCAGTATCATCACACCGAACAATTATTCAATTGTTAGTTGTGGGCTTGTCAATGGTGTGTAGGACAATCACTGTGTCGGCGTCATCATGTTATGAGGATAGGAGAGCAATAAGAATGTAGAAATGGATATTTGTAAAAACCTACATCAATGGCGTGTCTTAAAACTCTCTGCATATTTTGATTTTACATGTTGGGCACAAACCATCTTATAAGGGCACTTTCCCACTTTAAAACCAGTGAGTTTGAATTTGTGATTCCCTGTTTTTGCGCATGCTTATAGGATTTATGCATTCAATTTCCAGTGCCTTTATTTCTGCTACATGGAACAATGGACCTAGCAGATGCCATATCCCACAAACTCTCTCATTCCTTCTTCATTATTCTCTCATGATGGAGAGGAGGTTGCAGGTTGAATCACCGATTTGGCACTTTAAGCCTTATGTCCAAACTATTGATGGTAGTGAGCGTGGATTATCAACTGGCCATGGCCATTGACAGGAACTGTTCAAATTTCTTGTACAGGGTGTCCCGAAAGTATGCCCCCCCCCCCTAGGCAGACATATTCCAGTGTCCACATAGTATGTGTCATATATCATTTTAAAGCTTGTCCAAAGTTACATTGATTTGCCAAGTATCATGGTTTAACTCCCAAATGGGAAAAAGTTACAGTCATTTTAAAAGTTAGTGTTTTGTCAAAATAAAGTTCAATTTTACACCACATTACTAGTCAATGTGTCCCCCCTTGGCCATGTTAACATCGGCAATTATTTTCCGATATGACCTTAAAAGCCCTTCAAATAGGAGTGTGGAATTTTATAACCCTCTCAAAACCTGTTAAGGGACTTTAGAAGAGTTTCCTTAGAGTTTCTACCCTCACCGTTCTCTTTTTCCAACTCAATATCCATCCGACACGAAAAGAATTGCTGCTGTTAAGATGGCCCAGGAGGACACATAGACTAGTGATTTGGCGTAAGTTGAACTTAATTTTGACCAAACACTAAATTTTGAAATGCCTATAATTTTTTCACATTTGAGAGTTGAACCATGATACTTGGTGAATCAATGTAACTTTGGGTAAGCTTTAAAATGATATATGACACTTACTACGACGACACTGGTATATGTCTGCCTAGAGGGGGGGGCCATACTTTCGGGACACCCTGTATATCTCGTGAAAACTAGAACATAGTCATGTGTACCTGATATTTAGAGATATGATGACTATTTTGTTGTTTGATATTATGTTCTTGTTCTCCTGTACTATTACCACAAACAAAACATCTCATGTCAGATAACTATGGGACCAACCTCATTTGGATGTACAGTCATTGAAATAAAAATGCATTTAAAAAGCATGCGGTCATAGCTGAGCAGACCCTCTGTCTGGTTAAAAGGGCATATTAGCTCGCGTTTGCTACCATTTCCTCAATTCTGAGATGATGGGCAAACGCGTAGTAAATATGCTCACGTCGGAACTATTTTTGACCTACATCGCTATTTTCGTAATTCAAATGAAAGTTGAACTCCTCCTCTTTATTTTGATACCAAATAGTGGCATACTAGGTACCCTAGAAGCCAACTATGGTGTTATTTAGAACAATACTACAGGTTTTTAAATGGACTATATAATTTTAGGTTGACGAGCATTCTAAGCTCTCAGTTTAATTCTGAAATATGTCTTGGAGAAGTTAACCGCAATACAGGTTACGGAATCTAAATTGAAAAAGGGTAAATGGCACCGACATATTATTGTCAGACCATTTATCTTCAGAACGTATACTTTCATATGCTTCGAAATGCAAGGAAAGAAATCCACAAGCAGCTGACATCTAAGCACCATAGGTTCTGGGCCGATATAAAGATGGCAGCACAAAAAGAAGTCAAGTATTATCTTTTCTCAAAGAGAAACATAGATAAACACAGATCGATTACCATGCCATCTTTATTTAAAATTAATATTTCTATCGACCTTTGCCTATGCTAAGCACCATCCGAATGGCTATAATAATCCTAAATATTATTATCAGAGTAAATGCGGACAATTCGTTAGAATAGAAGAGCCCATCGACGTATCAATCAAAGTGGTTATTACATGCGATCCTGTTGCAATACACCAGAAACGTTAAATTAAAAATAAAAAAATCAGCATATAAACAAGAATATGTTATTTTGAACGTCGGAAATGTGCTTGATAACTGCTCATATCTTTTTGGGAATTTGATGTTCTTCGTGTTTCCTGCATTACGATTCATCTAATGCTGAGTAGTACATGAGATTTAGAGAGGGTGCACCAATGGTTCTGATTGAGAATGATTTAAGGGTTTTTCCCACGACAATCTTGATTTTACATCACTTACCTTATCAAGTACCTGGGGTTCTTGGAAATGACTGCGAAAAAAAATTCGGTTAGATAAAGGCCGAATACGAGTATTTGTAAATCACATCATTTGAATTTTCAGGGTAACAGAAATGTCCAAAAAGACAAGAGAGAGGTTGATGAACTCCTACAACAAATAGAGCAGATGTAGGATACCATGTGGTCGGAATATAAACTGCTAGTTGAGAAGAATGAAATAGATATAGCATATAACAAACCCAATAATTACAATCCTAGCTTTAACAAACCGGCTGCCTCATTTTCGGGAGATGCACCGCAATTCGCAACGTAAATAATTTGCGAGCCGTAAGCAAGTCGATATGGTGCGGGCATCTGAATTGAAATTGAATGTATGAAGCTAATAATCGGTTGATTGGTTTATTTGTTGCTTGATTTATGGATAAACTGTTTGAGGTCAAGGTGAATAAACGTGTATGTGCACAATTTCCTTGAATGTTATAGGTATCAATGGTCATACGACATCAGATAGCCAAGTATTGCAATCGCTGTTTTCAGAAAAAACATGTGGGTGGGTTGTTTGCATCTACCCTGTCTCAAAGTCGAAATTATTTCATCGTCTCTAGAAGTGATTTTCCTGGAGGTAATGCATTCGCCTAACATATGCACCTTTTTAAATCTCCAGGAAATGGCCAAAATCAAACATATGACTGTCCAAAATCTGTTGCGCTAACTTCCCTCCTCCTTTTGCCAACTCGGTGACACACTTATAATCCGAATTAAAGTTCATTGGAAATTGATAAGAAATAATGTATTGGTTAGTTGATTTATTAAAACAATGAGAAAATATGGGAGATTTCGAGGATATAACAGTTGTGAATGTATGACTAAGACCACACACTGAAATTAAATGGGGCACGCTAGCTCTAATGGAGCATGATTTAAAGCAGATCACAGTCGTGAATATATGACTAAGACCACACATTTAAATTAAATGAGGCACGCTAGTTCTGATGGAAAATGATTTAAAGCATATCACAGTTGTGAATATATGACTAAGACCACACGTTGAAATTAAATGGGGCACGCTAGTTCTGATGGAGAACGATTTAAAGCATATCACAGTTGTGAATATATGACTAAGACCACACGTTGAAATTAAATGAGGCACGCTAGTTCTGATGGAAAATGATTTAAAGCAGATCACAGTTGTGAATATATGACTAAGACCACACGTTGAAATTAAATGGGGTACGCTAGCTCTAATGGAGAATGATTTAACGCAGATCACAGTCGTGAATATATGACTAAGACCAAACATTGAAATTAAATGGGGTACGCTAGTTCTGATGGAGAACGATTTAAAGCAGATCACAGTTGTGAATGTATGACTAAGACCAAACATTGAAATTAAATGGGGCACGCTAGTTCTGATGGAGAACGATTTAAAGCATATCACAGTTGTGAATGTATGACTAAGACCACATATTGAAATTAAATAGGACACGCTAGCTCTAATGGAGAATGATTTAAAGCAGATCACCGTCATGAATATATGACTAAGACCAGACATTGAAATTAAATGGGGTACGCTAGTTCTGATGGAAATGATTAAAAGCAGATCACAGTTGTGATGTTTATGTAGGGGGGAAAGAACACCAAGACGAGGACATAAGTATCATCTGACTGTACAATTATTCAATTGCTAGTTGTGGCCTTGTCAATGATGTGTAGGACAATCACTGTGTCAGTTTCATCATGTTATGAGGCTAAGAGGGAAATAAGAATGTAGAAATGGATATTTGTAAAAACCTATATCAATGGCGTGTCTTAAAACTCTCTGCATATTTTGCTGTTACATGTTGGACACACACCATCTTATAAGGGCACCTTCCCATTTCATAAACCAGTGAGTCCGTTGGATGTCTTAGGATCTTTGTTTATAGTTTTCGAGCGCTTGTGGAAACACAATTGAATTTGTGATTCTTCGATCCTGAAAGGCACATTGTAAAATACAACCGACAAAATGGTTCAAAAATGTTTTTCTTCAGGCTTTAGATTCGATTTCATGGTTTAAAACCTCTTATGATGATTTTATTTTCGTACTATGCATGCAGATCCATTCAAAATTGTCTATTGAATCTTGAAAAGCCACATTTAGACTGAGGATTGAAAGGTGTTCACGACAACTTTCAGCTCATCTTTATCACTATAATCCGGTCCATTATCCAGTCGACGCACCGCAATTTGCAACGAAAATAGTTTGCAAGCCGTAAGCAAGTCGATAATATGCGGGCATCTGAATTGAAATTGAATGTATGAAGCTAATAAACAGTTGATTGGTTTATTTGTTGCTTGATTTATGGATAAACTGTTTGAGGTCAAGGTGAATAAACGTGTATGTGTACAATTTCCTTGAATGTTATAGGTATCAATGGTCAGATAGCCAAGTATTGCAATCGCTGTTGAACACACTCTATGCATATAGTGAATCTAAACTCTATGACCACATATTGAAATTCAATGGGGCACGCTAGTTCTAATGGAGCATGTATTGATTTAAAGGAGATCACAGTTGTGAATATATGACTAAGACCACACATTGAAATTAAATGGGGCACGCTAGTTCTGATGGAGAATGATTTAAAGCATATCACAGTTGTGAATGAATGGCTAAGACCACACATTGAAATTAAATGTGGCACGCTAGTTCTGATGGAGAATGGTTTAAAGCATATCACAGTTGTGAATGAATTACTAAGACCACATATTGAAATTAAATGGGGCACGCTAGGTCTGATGGAGAATGATTTAAAGCATATCACAGTTGTGAATGTATGACGAAGACCACACACTGAAATTAAATTGGGCACGCTAGTTCTGATGGAGAATGGTTTAAAGCATATCACAGTTGTGAATGCATGACTATGACCACACATTGAAATTCAATAGGGCACGCTAGTTCTGATGGAGAATGATTTAAAGAGATCTCAGTTGTGAATATATGACTAAGACCACACAATGAAATTCAATGGGGGTACGCTAGTTCTGATGGAGAACGATTTAAAGCATATCACAGTTGTGAATGTATGACTATGACCACATATTGAAATTCAATGGGGCACGCTAGTTCTGATGGAGCATGATTTAAAGGAGATCACAGTTGTGAATATAAGACTTAGACCAAACATTGAAATTAAATGGGGCACGCTAGTTCTGATTGAGGATGATTTAAAGCAGATCACAGTTGTGAATGTATGACTAAGACCACACATTGAAATTAAATGGGGCACGCTAGTTCGGATGGAGAACGATTTAAAGCATATCACAGTTGTGAATGTATGACTAAGACCACACATTGAAATTAAATGGGGCACGCTAGTTCTGATGGAGAACGATTTAAAGCATATCACAGTTGTGAATGTATGACTAAGACCACACAATGAAATTCAATGAGGTACGCTAGTTCTGATGGAAAACGATTTAAAGCATATCACAGTTGTGAATGTATGACTATGACCACATATTGAAATTCAATGGGGCACGCTAGTTCTGATTGAGGATGATTTAAAGCAGATCACAGTTGTGAATGAATGACTAAGACCAAACATTAAAATTAAATGGGGCACTCTAGTTCTAATGGAGAATGATTTAAAGCAGATCACAGTTGTGAATGTATGACTTAGACCACATATTGAAATTAAATGGGGCACGCTAGTTCTGGTGGAGAACGATTTAAAGCATATCACAGTTGTGAATGTATGACTAAGACCACATATTGAAATTAAATGGGGCACGCTAGTTCTGGTGGAGAACGATTTAAAGCATATCACAGTTGTGAATGTATGACGAAGACCACACACTGAAATTAAATTGGGCACGCTAGTTCTGATGGAGAATGGTTTAAAGCATATCATGGTTGTGAATGTATGACGAAGACCACACACTGAAATTAAATAGGACACGCTAGTTCTGATGGAGAATGGTTTAAAGCATATCAAAGTTGGTTGTGAATGAATGACTAAGACCACTTCTGATGGAGAATGATTTAAAGCTTTTTTTCTACCCACAATAATCCCAATTCCACATCACTTACCGTTCCAAATGGCTGTGGTTATGGAATAATGTAATCGCAAACCAAGCCGTCACTTACCTACTTTCCACAAGGGTTTAGAGCATTTTACATGTTTTATTGAATGTACAGAATGCACACTTAGTATTGCATTTGAATATGTCGATTCATTGATGATCCATAGAATAATTTGAAACTTTCTCTCTGCGAAACAATGCAAATACAACAACATCTAACATATCAGCTGCCGGGAGTACCAGGGAAGGATTTTTGAACCAAATTCCTGCTTAAAGTAAAAGATGAATATAAACTTATTATAGTTTTGAGTTCTGACTGCTCTATTCCATAGAACTAGAGTCTTACTTAGATTTTGTTTATACTTCAAGGAAATCTGAGCTTTATTAGACGCTGAACTTTTGTGAAGAACGACCACAAAATGACAGTTTAAATAGTGGAACCATTTTCAATGTTATTTCAGAATAATACATTCGGTTCATTTTATTTTCATTTTCCTCTTGCAGACATTAGTTAAAATGTTTGCTTTTTTGGGTAAAAGGTTTGGACAATTCTTAAGATCAGTTTTCTCTAGACTAGTTAAGTTGGATCTCTTTGATTACTAAAAACGACTGTTTGGAAATTGTCGGGGTGATATTGGAAATCAAACCTTCTTAAAAATCAATAACCCTGGTTTAAAATTGGAATTGTATTTATAGTTTAATAGCAGGAATACATCAACTGGCTGAAATGATATTTCTTGGTCCTTAACCTCTTGAATACCCAGAATGACGGATATATCTGTCACAAATACAATCCATTTGGAACCCAGAGCGTCAGATATATCTGTCACAGAATTTTTCACTAAAACTGCTCTAACTTTGGCATTTTTTATCCAATCTTCACAACTCATGTTTTAGAATGTATGTAATGGGTCTATGTTTACTCTTCTTATGAAATCAAATATCAAACATAGTGTTTTTAGATGTAAATATCCAGAAAACTAGCAGAAAATGAAAAATGCTCTGGTTTCAAACCCTTTTAGAGGCTGGTATTCAAGAGGTTTAAACGTTCAGAGATGTATGTGATGTAATCTTAAAGTATTAGTTTTAAATTACTTATAATTACGTGTTATTATATAACTTAAATAATCTTGAACTACTGAATAATTTTTAGGTAATAAATATAAATAAATAATGTATAAGGAAATCCAAGTAATAATTTTAATACATACATCCTATATCTGAAATAAGTTTACATGTATACGCAGACTTTAAGCTTCTCTTTTATTTATTTTACTTGTTTATCTTCTTCCGTTTACTCTTGGGTTTATTTTTTATAGGGCAATCAATTATGTTTAGCACGTATTTTGAAGATCTTCTGTGGGATCGTCGAAGTTTACATGAGAAGATTAGGAAAGTTCTTCTATCTTTCACCTTTCCTAGACGGATGGAGATCTCCCTTGCTTTGAACCTATAATACGGATGATTAACAGATTTGGGAATTTAGGGATTAGTCATTGGATAGAGAAGAGTCTGACTTAAGGTTGATTAGAGTAAGCCCATTTTGGAGAGGTAGGAGTAAAGTCACAAATTAAACAATCTGATTAATAAAAAAATTGCCATTGTTCATTCTTCTTGGCGACACGACAGAATTTCATAACAGCATGTACTGTCATTTGAAGTTTGTGTCCCCCCCCCCAGTTACGATTCACCATGGTCATGATCAAATCAAGAATAATATGGGTGATTTGGAGGATATTACAGTTGTCAATGTCTGCTTCGACCCCCTGAATGCATATCATAGCAGGGAAAAGAAAAAAATTGGTTGTAACTAAATTTACAAGATGCACACAGAGTATACATGTGTACGACGCATGTAGATGTGTTCGAAAAGTCACCACATCCTAAATATCACACCATGATGTCACAGTAAACAACAGACAAAGGGAGAAATTAAATCGTAATAAAACGATAAACAATCATCTAAAAGAAACCGTTTGATGCGGGAATAATGAGGAAAATGCAACATTTTATTGAAAACACAAAGGAATTAATAAATTGATATGTACAGATCTAGAATTGTCTTTTGTTATTATCAATAATGAGACACTTTTAGTTGTTGCTATGCCAATTGTGTCATCCATTGCAAATATCACCTCACAAAGAGGACTTCATCTGGTCTTTTTAAACTAAAACTTTTTGGTCTCGCATATTTCACTTTTGACAAATATACATTATATATATTATACCCCTGAACAATGTTAGTCATATAAAAAATCTCCGACTCCCCATTAACCCCTTTTCTGATTTACTCTTGCACGGGTACGCAGCAAGCCTGGTGTGCCTTTATTTGGAATCAAAATAAAGAGGAGTTCCACTTTCATTTTAGTTACGGAAATTAGGATGTAGGTCACAAATAGTTCCCACGTTAGCATGTTTACTACGCATCTGGCTTTCATCTCAGGACTGGGCAAATGTTAGCAAACGCGAATTACAATAAATGGACGCTGATATCTCGGAAACATGATAACCTGACTCCCTATAATTTGATGCAGAATCCCTATATGAATAGGTACATTTTGATATATAACGCTATGGGGTTATGCGTTTCATAGTTAGTCACGAACGCCACAAGTGCAAAGTATTGCCAGAATTGAATGAACACCACTATTTGTCCGCATTCATGGTAGTCTTTATAGATCTATTAAATAAATGCTATATACATGAATAGATGTCTCTGCATACAGTGTCTTTGGGCTTTGATGGACCTGGTGGGTCATTTAGTACAGTAAGTTGATGGATCAAGTTGACATGGGTAGCTTGAAGTTCATTTCGTTTTCACTGCAGAAAAACAGCAGATCTTCTGTGGGATCGTCGAAGTTTACATGAGAAGATTAGGAAAGTTCTTCTATCTTCCACCTTTCCTAGACGGATGGAGATCTCCCTTGCTTTGAACCTATAATACGGATGATTAACAGATTTGGGAATTTAGGGATTAGTCATTGGATAGAGAAGAGTCTGACTTGAGGTTGATTAGAGTAAGCCCATTTTGGAGAGGTAGGAGTAAAGTCACAAATTAAACAATCTGATTAATAAAAAAATTGCCATTGTTCATTCTTCTTGGCGACACGACAGAATTTCATAACAGCATGTACTGTCATTTGAAGTTTGTGTCCCCCCCCCCAGTTACGATTCACCATGATCAAATCAAGAATAATATGGGTGATTTGGAGGATATTACAGTTGTCAATGTCTGCTTCGACCCCCTGAATGTATATTATAGCAGGGAAAAGAAAAAAATTGGTTGTAACTAAATTTACAAGATGCACACAGAGTATACATGTGTACAACGCATGTAGATGTGTTCGAGAAGTCACCACATCCTAAATATCACACCATGATGTCACAGTAAACAACAGACAAAGGGAGAAATTAAATCGCAATAAAACGATAAACAATCATCTAAAAGAAACCGTCTTATGCGGGAATAATGAGGAAAATGCAACATTTTATTGAAAACACAAAGGAATTAATAAATTGATATGTACAGATCTAGAATTATCTTTTGTTATTATCAATAATTAGACACTTTAAGTTGTTGCTATGCCAATTGTGTCATCCATTGCAAATATCACCTCACAAAGAGGACTTCATCTGCTCTTTTTAAACTAAAACTTTTTGGTCTCGCATATTTCACTTTTGACAAATATACATTATATATATTAAACCCCTGAACAATGTTAGTCAGATAAAAAATCTCCGACTCCCCATTTTTCAGCAAACAGTATTTTAAAAAAATCAAGACATATGCATCTCCTCAAATATTGGTTCAAATGTCGCTGCGCTATAGTGTGCTACGATTTCTTCATATTCCCGAGTCATACCATGGACTATAGCATGTTTACTATGCATCTGGCTTTCATCTCAGGACTGGGCAAATGTTAGCAAACGCGAATTACAATAAATGGACGCTGATATCTCGGAAACATGATAACCTGACTCCCTATAATTTGATGCAGAATCCCTATATGAATAGGTACATTTTGATATATAACGCTATGGGGTTATGCATTTCATAGTTAGTCACGAACGCCACAAGTGCAAAGTATTGCCAGAATTGAATGAACACCACTATTTGTCCGCATTCATGGTAGTCTTTATAGATCTATTAAATAAATGCTATATACATGAATAGATGTCTCTGCATACAGTGTATTTCGGCTTTGATGGGCCTGGTGGGTCATTCAGTACAGTAAGTTGATGGAACACGTTGACATGGGCAGCTTGAAGTTCATTTCGTTTTCACTGCAGAAAAACAGCAGATCTTCTGTGGGATCGTCGAAGTTTACATGAGAAGATAAGGAAAGTTCTTCTATCTTCCACCTTTCCTAGACGGATGGAGATCTCCCTTGCTTTGAACCTATAATACGGATGATTAACAGATTTGGGAATTTAGGGATTAGTCATTGGATAGAGAAGAGTCTGACTTGAGGTTGATTAGAGTAAGCCCATTTTGGAGAGGTAGGAGTAAAGTCACAAATTAAACAATCTGATTAATAAAAAAATTGCCATTGTTCATTCTTCTTGGCGACACGACAGAATTTCATAACAGCATGTACTGTCATTTGAAGTTTGTGTCCCCCCCCCCCCCCCCCAGTTACGATTCACCATGATCAAATCAAGAATAATATGGGTGATTTGGAGGATATTACAGTTGTCAATGTCTGCTTCGACCAACTGAATGCATATCATAGCAGGGAAAAAATAGTTGTAACTAAATTTACAAGATGCACACAGAGTATACATGTGTATGACGCATGTAGCTGTGTTTGAGAAGTCACCACATCCTAAATATCACACCATGATGTCACAGTAAACAACAGACAAAGGGAGAAATTAAATCGTAATAAAACGATTAACAATCATCTCAAAGAAACCGTCCGATGCGGTGATAATGAAGACAATGCAACATTTTATTGAAAACATAAAGGAATTAATAAATTGATATGTACAGATCTAGAATTATATTTTGTTATTATCAATAATGAGACACTTTTAGTTGTTGCTATGCCAATTGTGTCATCCATTGCAAATATCACCTCAAAAAGAAGACTTCATCTGCTCTTTTTAAACTAAGTCTTTTTGGTCTCGCATATTTCACTTTTGACAAATATGCATTATATATATATACATATCATATATAGTAGTAGTATTTTTGTTTATTAAAGTCTCACATGTCTCCTGGACATCAAGCCGTATCATATATCATACCCCTGAACAATGTTAGACACATAAAAAATCTCCATCTCCCCATTAAACCTTTTTCTGTGTTACTCTTGCACAGGCACACAGCAAGCCTAGTGTGCCTTTATTTGATATCAAAATATAGAAGAGTTCCACTTTCATTTTAATTACGGAAATTGGGATGTAGGTCACAAATAGTTCCCACGTTAGCATGTTTACTACACATCTAGCCTTCATCTCAGGACTGAGCAAATGTTAGCAAACGCGCATTACAATAAATGGACACTTATATCTCGGAAACATGATAACCTGACTCCCTATAATTTGATGCAGAACCCCAGGTACATTTTGATATATAACGCTATTGGGTTAAGCGTTTCATAGTTAGTCACGAACGCCACAAGTGCAAAGTATTGTCAGAATTGAATGAACACCCCTATTAGTCCGCATTCATGGTAGTCTTTATAGTTCAATAAAATAAATGCTATATACATGAATAGATGTCTCTGCATACAGTGTCTTTGGGCTTTGATGGGTCTGGTGGGTCATTTAGTACAGTAAGTTGATGGAATAAGTTGACATGGGTAGCGTGAAGTTCATTTCGTTTTGACTGCAGAAAAACAGCGCATTCATACACTGCTTAATTTTGAGTGATTCGGACACTAACTATGGGTTTTTTTCATGGTGGAGGAGATAAAACCATGACAAGAAAAAATTCAATGTCCCGATTTTAATTATTTTTCTCTGGTGGGTACATAAGACATTGTGCTATGTAGAAAGGGTGATGATTGAGCATAAATTCGATGGCGATGGCGATGGACGATGGACGATGGCCCATAAGAATCGTAGGTGGAAGATTTTTTTATTTTTGCTGAAACAGCATTTTTCGATTTCTGGCTTCAAAATTGCAAGTTCTGATGATTACTAGCCATTGCTTAGGCATAGACCTTCGGAAAGGTGTCCGAAACGTTATAACCACCTTCCAAAAACCCCAAAGCAATGTTGAAATGTCACATGGATTGTGTTATAAGTTGCATAGAATACTTAAAGAATTACACATGGATCAAAGTAAATTTCGAACGAACGTGTCAATTTTACACACGCATTGAGTTCAAACTCGCATAGGATGGTTCCCGCTCGCATAGGCTGTCATAAACAAGTTGCACTTCACATAGGGTGCGAGATTTGAAGTCACGTGATATTTACATCCTGGTTTCTACAATATGGCGTCCTCCGTTGAAATGTTATAAAATGAAAATTTTAGATTAAAAATATGTAATAGGATACCCTAGGCCCTAGGCTAGGGAGACATACAGTGGCCATTTATTGAGAGACTACAAACTAGATCTTTTTATATTTTTGCCGCGCTGGTGTGTTATTTCTTTCATTGCCAAAGTAAAGCGAGATTTGGAACAAAATCTCGAACATCTCTAGAAAGCAATTTATGTTACATCAAGGTGTGTGATCGGTACATCAAGGTGTGTGATCGGCACATCATGGTTTGGGAAGGGAAAACCGTTTGTGCGAGCCGCATAAGCATTTGTTCGACTTGTATACCCTATTCGATGTCATTTTTAAACAATGCATACACAAATACGCATGTACAAGTGTGATTTTACAAACATAAAGTGTGTAAACTCGAACAAACCGTGTATAAAATTACACGGATTGTGTATGTATTCTGCTAAACGCTATTCTACAAGAGCCGATCAAAAAGTTTCTTACCGTTGGCTCTAGATTTTATAATAAGAGGAGTTGGATGCTCAAACTTTTACATAAGACAGGGTAGTAAGTTTGCTTGAGACTGTCTGAGTTTCATTTAGATTGGTTCATTGGTAGTGACACAGAGTCAATACATATTTTCAATGATTGAATTAGGTGGAGCAGCGTTTTTTATAAAAAATTGTGCTAAGCTGCAGTTTTGGAAATTTCTAACACTAAGTAGTGTCATCTGTCAACAGACTGTAGTTAAATCACGTTTAATTAGTTTTTCTGCTAATATTCATTCTCATTCAAAATATTCAACCCCAGTTGCAATGCACTTTCTATATCTGTCCACTCGATCCAAAAACACGTGTTTAAGGCCTTCGTAAGAGAGGTTTGAAACGATGTCAGTATTTCCAGAACCACAACTCGACAGATATTTTTTATATATAACGCTGCTCCACCTAACTTTGTCATTGTAAATATGAATTGATTCTGTGTCACTACCAATAAACCAATTTATATGAAACTCGTACAGTTTCAAGCAAACTTTCTGTCCTGTCTCATGTAAAAGTTTGAGCTTCCAACTCCTCTTATTATAAAATTGAGAGCCAATGGTAAGAAACTTTTTGATCGGCCCTTGCATGTGTTAGAGATATCACATAAATATAAGATGTCCAATTTTGATACAGTTTTAACACCATAATAATGCGTTGTGAAACCTCGTTTTGAATTACGCGAGTCGCAGTCCGCTGTGCCATCGTTTCGATTCCCCAATCGTTTTTCCTTCGTGGGATATATTCTTACCATGACAAGTTTTTGAAAATGACTAACGCACGTGGTCTGAATGGAGGCGAGGAATCAGCGAGCTGAGATAAGAGAAATTATAGTTCGAACTTTGTCTATTTAACATGTTCCCATATGGAGAAATAGGCGAGTTTGAGATCTAGCCAAAAGGCCTTATTTATTGACCTTAATTAAGATCACCTGCAACCGCATGAATCATACCCGACTTTCATAATATGAATATGTAGATTTCAAAAATGACATTAATAGAACTATGGATTACTATGGAAACGTTTTCCACCTCAAGAATAAATTATGTTAATTGGCTCATTTGCATATCCATTATGACGTCATAACCCTTCTTTTGGACTCGATTTTCCATATAGTTACAATAAAATAACAGTGTTTTATAAGTTACACTGCTTAAAAATGTATAATAGTAGGTAAATATATAACCTTTCTTTTGGCCTCGATTTTCCATATATGTTAAGTGTTTTATTAGTTACACTGCTTCTTAAAAATGGATAAAAGTAGGTAAATGTAGTGTCAATACAAGCAAGAGTATGTCAACTAAATGAGACTAAGCTTATATGAAATAAAAAACGTTGGAGTATGATCATTCGTTCATATATAGTGCATGTGCGCTACAGTTCAACGATATCTTCCACCGCTTAATGGAAGGTTACTGGAAATGTATGATACGGTAAAAATCATGAAACCAAAAACTCAGTATATTTGTTGCTATGTTATTGATGTTTTTAAACAAGTGATGTCGCAAGTAAATCTCATCTTGCACGTGTGACTTTTTAGGATGAAAGATGCAATATCTTGCATGAGGTAAGATGGCTGTGGGCTATCTTTTATTAGGCATATGAGAAAAGCCTGGTTTCTAGTTCAAATGATATCATAGCATTACGTCAACTTTCAAAAAGTTATTTCCATGAAAACTAATAATATCCAAATATCTTCGCTTGATACTTAGCAGTGATAATGTACATAAAGATCTTGTACACTTCTTTACCTCTTGTTCGAACAGTAAGCTTAGAGTTAAATCTGTTTCAGTATTTAATCCTTGTCATCAGAAATGGATGGAAACATAAGAATTGATATTTTTCAATGTTGATCAATGGGATACAACATTTGAATTTCCACACAAAAACATATGGAATCTTAAGTTAATACTGAGCTCATATATAACACTATTAATTCTAAGGAATCGTCACCGTACACAAGATGCATCACCATACAGATCTGATATTTTTTAAATATATACAGTGAATGATTATTTGCCGAATCTTCATCTGTTCTAAAATGTGCAGATAACAGATACATATTCTCATGAAAATAATCCATACTCTCAGACGGCAGGGAAAATAATAACCAAACGAAAAGTGAAAAAACAACATTTTCTCTCGAGTCGATTATCTGGGCCGATCCAGTCAGAAAAAATCCGAGCAGTGCTCGAAAAACGTTTATCATAATTAGACAGTTAAAACCATTTCTAAGAGAATGCTGTTTTTATTACACCCGAAATTGTATTTATTTTCATCTAATTAATTTTGTAAAACCCTCATTATAGTTTTTGCTTCATTCAGTTATAATCCGTCACCCTACAGAAAACTACACTACTGTATTTTGGACGCTGTACGGTGACGCCTGCTTACTCGATGGTTAGGCGTGTTAAAAGAGAGAATCAGATCTAGCGAGCAGCATAACAAAAATTTGTTTCAATCCTGAATATTTCAGGCTTATGTCATTTCTTTTCATGTCTATTTTCTGAAAATCACCATAGTGTACACTTTTTTTAAGAAAACTAAGGATTTTTATAATAATGTATTATTTTCTATAAGAATGGTTACCATTCTTATAACTTGGGAGAATTAAAAAATATCACCCATTTTTGCACTTTGAATCCATTATAACTTCACCAATTTATAACATATCGTGAATCTTTTGGGAGATATTGTATTTGAGATCATAAGGAATAGATTGATTGGTAGGTCAATTCTTCATGTTACTTAGAAATTTGTCAGCCCCATAGATCTGAATCTGCAATTAAGTACAGATTATTTTTTATTTTCAATTCAAAGAAAGAACAAACATGTATTTTGAGCACTATGTATTCTTTGTTGCAAGGCATTGGAATTTAAAAAAAAAGCGTCTACGGAGCACAATAGATATCTTGAGTACCAATTGAGAGTATTCGTGTAGCCATAAAGACTTTTATACATTCTTCGAAAATATTTGCTATTAAATGTTCCACTATTCAGTAACCAAAATGTAAGTTCGTAAGGTCATTATGAACACTCCTCTATTATAAAATGAAACAGTATTGAAGTGTGGGAATCGAATGTTTAAGAATTTGACATGTTGAACTCTGAAGTCTCAATGAATTAGGAATGATGATTTCTCCCTAAAATATCTCGTTTCAAAAATATGTTCCTTGATTGTTGGGATTTGCCCTTAACTGTATGTTAACTCTTGATTTGGATTTCATTTGACAAATGTTATACTAAAATGTATGATTTTGCCTTCAGATTTCAGGATATCTAGTCAGTAAAAGATTCACCGAAAACTATTTTAATATAGAAAATCAAATTGTCTAACTTTTTCAAATTCAATTATATTTTGCGAAAACAAAATGCAGGTATCGGAAATGATGTCAATTTATTTTTTCCAGCCCTAAAAACAGTTTTTTCTTTACACTGTACATATCATTCAAATAAGAATTCAAACATAAGGAGGCCTAAACACTCGAGTGCGACCCCCCCCCCCCGGCTACGGGCCCGACGTTCATTATCATGAGAGGTTGGCATTTTCGAATATATCTTTCACCTCTTTACTAATAAAGTGCTTTAAAATTAAATGGTTGTTGTTTATTCAATAGATAATATCTAGAATCTTGTTAATCTTGAAGGTCTGATAATTGGATTAATCATGGACAATAGTGCACTCTGTCATAGGTCCTAATAAAAACAAATCGATCACCAGATGGTCCGATAATCACTTGACTCGATAATCAATTTGGATTTTTCGCCATGGTGAAGGCAATAATTAGAGTATCATAAGGTTTTGCTAGTTCTTTGATTAATTAGTCTCGATAACGAGAAGTAACTCACAATACTCGATTAGATGTTTTAATCAGGTAATAATCATTGATTCACTGCTTATTTACGATTAAAAGTGTTCATATTTAGTCACTTCGTCCAGTTAATACATTCATACGTTAATCCGTTGTGCGAATCCTTTCTATTGTGAATATCAGAATACCTCGATCATGGAAAACGAATGACTATCTTACCGAAAATGGATCAATATTGATGTAATAACCATGCAACAATACATTAAATACCTACATGTAAGGCTATTCTATGTCGCGCGCGTTGACTATGGCTTTAAAAGCTTCCTCTGTAATATTTAGCTTTTTCTTAAAGATATCAAGTACATACCTTTTCTCCTTTAAGATGTTCGCTGAATTGGCAAGGAGGTTTTGATTGGTGTGTAACTGTGTAGTCCCCTTTGTAACCCAATGAGAAAGAACCCGGATGTAGAAGTTGTACCATACATGAGAGCTCTTCAAACGGGAGGTAACTAAACTGAAATAAACTAAACGTTATTTATCGCGTATTGGAGTAATTATCCGGTATACTGCACTTTGTCGGCCCGAGTTTGTCGGTGATCTACCATTTCCCGATTGGTTGTTCCTACTTTGTAAAGTTCCTTTAAATTCCTGGATTTAACCTTTCTTGAAAAGAATGCGTGCATGTCTCTCTGCGGTTTGAACGTTTTGACTGGAGTGAATGATTCCCTTCTCACAATGCACCGGTCATAGCCTGACTACGGTTAAGTCAGTTACCGTTGTCACAAATGGCGGACATAACCGTTGATTCAACTCAGAGGGGGAGAAACACCAGGGTTCAAAGATGACATACGCTTACAATGTAAATCTGTATTGATATGACATCGTCGCTGATTGGTCAAAAGTCGACAAACAAATGACGTCATCAATGGCAGTTTCAAAATTTTCGAAATACGCTTCGAATAATATTATGTTCATTTCTGGCGTGTTAATCAATATCATAGCTTCTCATTTCACATCAAGATACAGAAAGGTGTACGGAATATTCCTATATCAATTAAAACATCCCATTGAACTGTAGTATTTGATAACTACTGTAGCCGATGAAAATTCGAACGAACGAAGGTGGTACGCAAGAGAGGTAATTATGTCTGTCATCTTTAAACTCTGGGGCTTTCCCTCCTCTTGCTTCAACTGTTTAATCACTTGGTCATCATTTCATGGGATTTTATCGTCGCTAACTCTGTGCATGCATTTAGCTCTTGTGATAATGTATCATAGAAATCCCATTTTCAATCAAATTGGGTCGTGCATCGCCACAATATAGCCTCTTCGATATCGTCAATGACAAGGGAATCTGAATTTGAGTAATTAAGAAAGACAACGGCATATGGTAATTACAGTTTCCGTTGTCCCTTATCTCATTTTGATCGGTTAAATTAAAGAATCTATTTCGATGGCAGAACATTATTAACTGTACAATTAGTATTTAGACACTTTGATTGATTGTTGTTCCAGAGGAATTTAGTCTAGGTTCTCTATTAAAATTTATGAAAATCTAATTGAAGCGACGGTTATGTCCGCCATTTGTGACAACGGTTTCAGACTTAACCGTTGTCAGGCCAATCCGGGGTACTTCTGTAATCAATAGAATCATTTATTACTTGTGATAACGTGGTTATATATTGTTGTTTCAAACTCGCCGACTGCGACTTTTACATGAGACAGGGTAATTAGTTTGCTTGAAACTGTACGAGTTTCATATAAATTGGTTCATTTGTAGTGACAGAGAGTCAATACTTATTTTCATTGATTAAGTTAGGTGGAGCAGCGTTTTTATAAAAAAGATTGTACTAAGCAGCAGTTTTGAAAATTTCTAACCCTTAGTACATGTAGTGTCATCTGTCAACAGACTGCAGATGTAATCATGTTTAAGTAGTTTTTAAGCTAATATTCATCCTCCTTCAAAATATTCAACCCCAGTTGCAATGCGCTTCCTATATCTGTCCACCCAATCCAAAACAACATGTATAAGACCTTTGTATGAGTGGTTGCAAACAATGTCGGTAAATTTCCAGAACCACAACTCAGCAGATGTTTTATATTTAACGCTGCTCCACCTAACTTAGTCATTGAAAATATGTATTAACTCTGTGTCACTACCAATAAATCAATTTATATGAAACTCGCACAGTTCCAAGAAACTTTTTGATCGGTCCTTGTAGACTGTTTAAATTCCAAGTTTTAAAATAATAACATTTTCCATAGGTATGGTCTAGTAATATTGTCGAAAAAATGTTGACAATGCAATTTTCTGAAATTGAGATTACTGTCTTAACCATCATTTGAGCCATTTCTGGATTGCTTTCATGCACATTATCAATAGAATGGAAAATCTACCCTTTAAACAAAAAATGCAACAATCTAGGTAAATACCAATGGTTTATGCATTTAACTCTATCTACACAACAAATCATGAAACGTCCTTCAAAACTGAGATATAGTTATTCCCAAATTAAGGGGTGAGGTTTTGGGGTCACCTGTACTTGGATTTGAATTTGAATTTTCAGCACTATAGTAGGTGTCTTTTGTTGTAAGGCATTGCAATTTGAAAGAGGTTTAATTTTAGAGCCTACGGAGTACAATAGATATCGTGTTATTTCAATTTGGTTAGTTTGGAATTTCAGCCTATGTTTATTTTTTTTCAAAACCAATTATCAACTGCCACTTCTATCGTCAAGAGTATTTACGTAGCTATAAAGACTTTTTTGTACGCCATGATCAAATAAATATTTCATTCTTTGAAAATATTTGCTATTAATTATACTTCAATTCAGTAACTAAATGTAAGGTCATTATGAATGAACACTCCTCTATTATAAAATGATATACCAAATAAAATCTTTTGATTTCGACTTTTTTTAGAAAAATCATAATCTCAGTATTAAATTGTGGGAATTGCATGTTTCAGAATTTGACATCTTTGTGTGAACTTTGCATCGTCGATTCCCACGCTCAATCACTACGTTTTATTCCGAGGTGAGGATAGGTCCGAAGCTTGATGAAGCAAGATGTGAAGTTTGTTCGTTTTAAAAAGATGCATATGTTCCTAAAGATGTGTTAAGATTTGCCCATAAACTTAGCTCAATATATGTTAACACTTGATTTGGATTTTAAATGTAAAATGAATTAGTCCAGGCTTCAGCATGGGTTTTGGGAAGTTCAAGGGCCACTTAATAGACATAATGTTTCTGAATGATGACTTCATTTAGCATCAATTCGTATATGTCTGGGTCTTTTTAGTGTGTGGACGAAGGATTCTGAGCAGTTTTACCCCCCTAGAATAATATTTCCTGGGGGTACTATATTATCATTCTATAAAATCAGTTATGCATTAACTATAGCACTGATTTACACATATTATGTTGCTAGCACTGTAGTCAAGTGTT
>CAIIXF020000281.1:0-25000 GCA_903813345.2 Owenia fusiformis | reverse complement strand
TTTATCAAATTCAGATCAATTTATAATATGTATAGTATTAACTGTTGGCATTACCTCTGCTCCTGTGGCATGCACATTGATAATATATATGTTGAATATTTACCAGGTTCATTGGCACAGTCGGCATTATCTCTACACCTATGGCATACACAATCAATACATACACCCCGGCAGTGACTGTCGACCACACATTCATAACCTGAAACATTATACAGCCATTTTTAGTTTAAATATATTATATGTGGAAAGATGAGGGCTCAAATCTTAAGATGGTGAGACTGAAAAGCAAACAAGTTAAGATATTTTTTTATTGTATTGAAATGTGGGTTTTATATCATTAAATAATAAAAAGCTGCCATAAAGTATACAGGGTGTTCCCAAAGTAACATGACTGGTGCAGATATTTAATTCTAGACATGCACCAATTGTCTTCAAAATTTTACATCATGGACTTTTAAGTATTGTTATTAAAACTGCGAAGTTTCAATAATAATTATGAAACTCAGGTAGAGTTATGGTTGCTATGGTGACATAACATCACAATACCTTGGGCAAGATTCCATGCATAAAGTTACATCCCATTTGTTAAGTTGAAATGCAACAACTGTTGGGAATAACATTTGCTTTACATCATTTGATAACCCTATGTATCCTTTACTTTGAAAAGTAGGCTCATCTTTGGTCAGTTTAGCATGCTGGAACCATCCAAACCGTGGGTCAAACACATGAGAGTCATAGCAAACTCATTTAAGGACACGTCACGCACCCTGCAGCAGGGTTGATAGGACAACTTAGAGATGGTCATTCTCATTTATGAGGGTTCTACTGCGCTGATTAGCATTCTATTCTCCATACAAGTAAAAAATGATAGCATGATAGGAATAATATGGTACATGCTCTTAGACCTCAAGACCCAGCTCCTATATAGCTACATTGGTCTTTAATGCTGACTTGGGGTAGGCGCATTATCAAGGTGGATGATTGGCTTCAAATTGGATCTTTTCAAACACTCAACCGTGAATTGTGCAGACTGTTATACAAAGTGATATTTGATGAAATTGAATAAATATTATAATTATGAAATCACACTTGAATGTGAGTTGTAGAGCAACACCATTACAACAAAGCAACTAATAAAACAAACAAGAAATGTTGCAGTGAAATATGTGAATTGGATATTGTCTTCAGTAATTCAAAAATGTTAGATATCAGTAATTATCATGGAAAAGTTGCCCGGGTATTGTGATATCATGTTACTATAGCAACCACAACTGTCCTCGCTTTTTTTTATTATTTTCTTGAAACTTTCCAGTCTTAGTTGCGATACTTCAAAGTACATTTGGGAAAATTTGAAGAAGCTCTGTGCAGAATTGACAAAATGCCAGCAAAAGTACTACTGTATAAATAGAGTGACTGATAAAATGACACTCCCTTTGTGTATCTTATAAAATCAATTAGCTGAAGCTGAAAAGTATTTATTTTTCGATGCAGGAACTTCTTTTACTTTCATATGATCCTTGATCATTTGTTTTTGTGAACTATTACGTTTGACTCATTTTCCATCAAACAAAGTTTGGGGGGATGTAGAGAACAGCTTCATCCATCCGTCCATAAGTATGTCCATACATCCGTTTCCTTGGCAATAAATCAAATACGGTTAGACCATTATGTTTATATTTTGTAAGTATATGCTCCATGGGAGTACAAGTTCATTTATATGACCACCATTTTAGTGTCAATTTAACAGTATTTTAGGTACAACATATAGAGCTAGCTGCAACATTAATATGGTTTAAATGCAAAGAAATATAGGATATGGATTAAATTAGAAATCTAAATGTTTAAAAAACATGGTTGCCATCTTGAAAAAAGCGGTTATTTAATAAACTCTATTCAACGGTTTTTGCTGTAACTGGAAAAATAGTGGAGCAACTGGAGCACTGTCTTATGACACTTCAGCAGTAAAAATGGCCAGTTATTTTACCTTTTTTTACTTCAACTCGAAAAGTGGTTGAGAGGTTTTGTTCATATTTAATATGTGGTCACTCATGAGCATTGCACACTGTCTAAGACACTTTGCTATTGGGCATCCATTATGAAAATGATTTTTATTTGCGTAATTTTAAGATTTTTGCTACAAGTGAAAAAGTAGTAGAGGGATTTTTAAAAAATCTCAACCATGTCTGTTCGAGGATATTTGCCATTCCTTGGCATTGCTGTTACTTAGTTTTTATTCATTTTGAATTTTTTATATTAAGTGACACATACCTGTGTTATGTAATATAGACAATTTATATGTTAGAAACTTCTTTAAATCTTCATAGAACTGGATAGAGCCCAATATCTTTGTTTGCAATGTTGAATCCTCTGCACTTACGCCTGATGATTGGAGTTCATCAAACACTGATTGGAAAAAATTCATGTCTGGATTGACAAATAATGTAAGGTCATTTTGGATGATTTCTGCTTCAGTTTTCCTTTCCTCACATGAATTCAAATTATCAAGGACGAAGTTGCAGTTATCTTCTAACATGTAAGTCTTCCATAACTGAGCTCTTATGCCATTTACATTGAAATGCGATGTGATTAATGGTGTTTCTAGGTCAGTTCCCTACAAAGGAGAAATGATATAAACTGTTATGCATGGCAACCCAAAAAGTGAACCCTTTGTTTATTCATGGTAGAGTCTCCTATACACAGCAAATATTTCTGAATGTTGATTCAATGAAAAATCAACATTGATTCAACATTGATTTTCTCAAGCATTGATGTGGCCATAATTGCCCTTGTGTTGATTCAGTGAATCAATGCTAATAACGCAGATGCGAGTAGGTAGTTACCGGATTCACCACCAGGTGGCTCGTTCGGGTCAGATAGCATGGCGGGTATAGTAGAAAGTTCCCTTTAACTTAAATTACATCTATTTGCGTGGTTCAATTTTCATATAACCCTTATGTATATCTAATAGTTCTGCAAATTAAAACATGTCCAGTAAAAGAAAATATTATCTGTCCAATACAAGAAAAGATATTTCACTTTTTGTGATATTGTAATATGGGGTCTATGGGTAATCAACCCGAACAAGAAGTCGCATTTTCAAAAAAATTAAATTTTCAAAGTTGATAGACAATTTTCGAAATCATATTTCTAGATGAACTTTTACATGCAGATTTCAAATATGACATCACTTTGACTGAATTTTGAATATTTAATGATGTAAATCAAGATTATTTCTACTCGCATCTAGTCTATTCAACTCTCAATTTAAGCTTGATATCAAGCTTGATTCAGTGTTGATTTTTCAGGCCTGATTCAAAGTTGGGGATATCAATGTTGAATCAAGCTTGATTTTAAGGTTGATTCATGATTGAGGTTTTAATGAAATTAGACCTTAGCCCAAAATTAATTAAACTCAAAATAGCCTCCCAATCAAAATATGATGTCAGATATGTTTTGTTTGTGTTGTTTGATTCACTCTGGAGTTGGTGTTTTCTAGTTAATACTTACCAAAACAATTGTGTTTGTTATATGATCAGATGTTTGTGTAATGTAGCTGTCTGTTGGTGGCTCTATAACATTAACTTGATGTTTTGTACAAGTTGTTTCTCTAGTTAAAACTTACCGCAATAATTGTGTTTGTTAAATCATCAGAAGTGTATGTTATTGAACTGTCCACTTGTGGTTCTATAACATTAACTTGATGATCACACAGATTGGGTTGACCTGAAATATAAAGAGGAATTGGTGGTAAATGACTAAACTTGGAGGAAGTGTGAGGGTCAAAATTAGGGAAAGACAAAAGACACAGGGTGGCATGTAGTTGAGAGGCTTCTCCTTTGGGATACAGGGAATATAAAATACTAATTTCTAAATTTAAATATATAAGTAAATAAAGTTAAAAACAAAGAAATAAAAAATTTGAAAAAAGTTCTCCACTCACCTTGCAGACATCCACAGTTAGTACAATCACAGGTTGGTATTGCAGGTGAATCCTGAGTGCAAATTATTGTGTAAGGGCAATTGGGACAAATCCCACTGTCACATGTTATATCTAGAATAAAACAAATAATATTTCATGTAAATCCTGAATGCAAGTTATTGTATAAGGGCAATTGGGACAAATCCCACTATCGCAAGTTATATCTAGAATAGAACAAATAAAATTTCATGTTAATCCTGAATGCAAGTTATTGTATAAGAGCAATTGGGACAAATCCCACTATTGCAAGTTATATCTAGAATAAAACAAATAATATTTCATGCTAATCCTGAATGCAAGTTATTGTATAAGGGCAATTGGGACAAATCCCACTATCGCAAGTTATATCTAGAATAAAACAAATAATATTTCATGTAAATCCTGAATGCAAGTTATTGTATAAGGGCAATTGGGACAAATCCTACTATCGCAAGTTATATCTAGAATAAAACAAATAATACTTCATGTGAATCCTGAATGCAAGTTATTGTATAAGAGCAATTGGGACAAATCCCACTATCACATGTTATATCTAGAATAAAACAAATAATATTTCATGTAAATCCTGAATGCAAGTTATTGTATAAAGGCAATTGGGACAAATCCCACTATCACATGTTATATCTAGAATAAAACAAATAATATTTCATGTAAATCCTGAATGCAAGTTATTGTATAAGGGCAATTGGGACAAATCCCACTATTGCAAGTTATATCTAGAATAAAAATAATAATATTTCATGTAAATCCTGAATGCAAGTTATTGTATAAAGGCAATTGGGACAAATCCCACTATTGCAAGTTATATCTAGAATAAAAATAATAATATTTCATGTAAATCCTGAATGCAAGTTATTGTATAAGGGCAATTGGGATTATACAAATATTTAATTCTTCTAAGGTGAATACCAGTGCATCTTTCACAAGTGATATTCCACGAAGCCATTTTGACATTTGATTATTATTTTAAAATGCAAAATTTTCATGACAACTCATTTTAATATACTTTAACCATACTTTGTATAAATTGCCACAATCATTTTGAATGAATAAAAAATGAACATTGCCAAAATGAAAAATTACTTTATGTTTAGTTTTGTTTATCTATAGTGGAAGGTACATAAACCTTAAGTCTATGTGAGTAATGTTTTTTATAAGACATCAGCTTTTTGAATATAACATCAAGAGTGCCTACAACATTGTATTTCATACCTACTGAGGTTCTAGGTACATAACGAGCGGGAATATATACTGTATCTAGCCAAGGCCCGGGGCGGGATGGATACAAGCTGTATCCATCCCGGTCCCGCTCCTGAATTTTTTTTCACAATTTTTTCAAATTTTTTTTTGAATTTTTTTCAAAAATGTTTTTTCCCATTTTTCCAAAAAACTTTTTCACATTCTTTTTCAAAAAATTTTTTTTTCAAATTTTATTTTTCAAAATATGAGTTATATGAGTTTGAAAATCTCAGAAACTTAAAAAAACACTTTATAACACCAAGAAAATGCGTATCTTAAGTATATTTTTGAATTTTGGAACTTTATAAGGTATATGACGTACCTAGAACATCAGTAGGTATGAAATACATCTGTTATGTACGGTCGGTTTTGGATACAGGGTTTATCCTGCGGTCCCTCGGGATATACACATATTTCCCTTGGGATAAAACCTGTATCCAAAACCTCCCAGTACATAACCCTTATAAATTGTCCAAGAGAGAACAAAAGCTTTCTTTCTATATATTCTTTACACAGATCTACTCACCACTCCTTACGTAAGGTGCGATATACAATACTGTCCCTAATATCAGAATCGATAGCATCATGCGACTTTACCCGAGATAATCTCGAAAAGACTGATGTGGTTTCAAGCTCATATTTCCACTTTCCAATGAATTGTTTGTTTATCAGGCATTAATCAGATATCATTTACATATGTTGCCAATTTTTAGAACCATCAGAATAGAGGTTAATGTCCATGATCCCTCTCCCAATATAATAACAAAACAAGGTTTTTGCAGTTGGTTAGATGGCAGAAGCTTGTCTGTTAGACTGGTAATCGCTGGGAGGGGTGTGAGTGTGGACACCGCGATCCCCGGGGTTACGAGGGTCAGTCTAAGACGTTGCCTTTTTACAAAACCCATTTACGCAACTCAACAGCCCCCAAAGCCGCCAAACCGCACACATGAGCCCCCAGTCCTTAAGATAAGGTTATGACGTCTAAGCAACAGGTGTGTGGTAAGCAATATCGCTTTAAAATCTCATTCAAGTCTCATTTTGAGGAAGTCTAGAAGATTTGCATTAAGGACTCAAATAACATTTTTGAGATATATACAATCTTCTAGTCAAACAATGATTTATATAGTTATTATAATCTTGGTTTCAATCTGCTAGGATTTTTCAGTACTCAGAAATCCCCATTGACACAATGTTAAAAAACTTAAAAAGTTTTTTGTCTTTAAAGCTTATAATAACTAAGTGAGGATTCCAATGCTGAGGATAATAAGATCACCTAGATGTATGTCATTTGTGGTTTAAATTAATCAAATTTGAAATATTTGATTAATCAAGAAAACAAGCGTTTTGGCCAATTTTGTCTTCCATATGTTTAGCCCAACCAAAATCACTGCTGCCATCTATTTGCCAGTGCATACACCAAGTCTTATATTGGAGATCATACAGTGGTATTGTATCTGTTGTTATCAAGCTATAATCTCTTTGAAGAAAATTGAATAGATATTTAAATTAAACTGTCAATCAGTCTAATCGAACTGCCAATCATTATGATTGGAGAGTCAATCACCTGAAAGCACTGTCAGTCATTCAATAGGAATTGCAATAATTTTAGAGTGATTCATTTTCTGTTATAATTTGTATTCAGAATGTTTTATCAAAACAATGGTAAACTTCATTTGTTACATTGTAGAATGAAATAATTTATCTGCATGTAAATGATATGCTTAAATTTGCTTATTGGAAATATTAAATTTAACAAAATTTTTAAGAAATATGTACATTATATATCTCTATTCGAGTGTCTAATTATGTCAAGACCACAAGTGGTGACATGTTGTTATAGTCTAAAAAAAAAATGTTGTTATAGTCTATAACCTTTGTGATAGACCGGTGTAGGTGTTCAGTGGACAGCAGTCTGTGTCTGTCTGTACAAATGACATTGCATATGTAACAAATGGCAGGTTATGGCAGTTTGTATGTTAATGCCTTGTTTTTGGTGATACAATGATACGAAATATTACTTTATAGTATCTTTCTTGGAAGTAGTGTGAATCATTTATAAAATTGACACGATCTAAATCTTTTGGTAGTAAGATCAAACAGAGGGATTCTATGTTAGCTTCAACATGCAGTGCTTGTACATTATTCTACACTGCATTTTTTATTTCAGATCCTTTCTCAAAGGTTATAGAGAAGGTCCAGTTTAAGTTTTTTAGAAGTAAGATCAAATAGAGTGATCCTATGTTAGCTTCAACATGCAGTGCTTGTACATTATTCTACAATGTACTTTTTTATTTCAGATCCTTTCTTAAAGGTTATAGAGAAAGCCCAGTTTAAGTCTTCTAGTATAGTAAGATGCAAAAAAGAGTTCCTATTTTACTTCAACATACAATGGTTGTGCATTATTCTACACTGTACATGTACTTTTTTTATTTCAGATCCTTTCTTAAAGGTTATAGAGAAAGCCCAGTTTAAGTCTTCTAGTATAGTAAGATGCAAAAAAGAGTTCCTATTTTACTTCAACATACAATGGTTGTGCATTATTCTACACTGTACATGTACTTTCTTTATTTCAGATCCTTTCTTAAAGGTTATAGAGAAAGCCCAGTCTAAGTCTTCTAGTAGTAAGATCAAACAGAGTAATCCTATGTTAGCTTCAACATGCAGTGCTTGTACATTATTCTACACTGTATTTTTTATTTCAGATCGTTTCTTAAAGGTTATAGAGAAGGCCCAGTCTGAGTCCTCTTGTAGTAAGATCAAACATAGTGATCCTATGTTAGCTTCAACATGCAGTGCTTGTACATTATTCTACACTGCATTTTTTATTTCAGATCCTTTCTTAAAGGTTATAGAGAAAGCCCAGTCTAAGTCTTCTAGTAGTAAGATCAAACAGAGTGATCCTATGTTAGCTTCAACATGCAGTGCTTATACATTATTCTACAATGTCCTTTTTTATTTCAGATCCTTTCTTAAAGGTTATAGAGAAAGCCCAGTCTAAGTCTTCTAGTAGTAAGATTAAACAGAGTGATCCTATGTTAGCTTCAACATGCAGTGCTTGTGCATTATTCTACAATGTACTTTCTTTATTTCAGATCCTTTCTTAAAGGTTATAGAGAAAGCCCAGTCTAAGTCTTCTAGTAGTAAGATCAAACAGAGTGATCCTATGTTAGCTTCAACATGCAGTGCTTATACATTATTCTACAATGTCCTTTTTTATTTCAGATCCTTTCTTAAAGGTTATAGAGAAAGCCCAGTCTAAGTCTTCTAGTAGTAAGATCAAACAGAGTGATCCTATGTTAGCTGCAACATGCAGTGCTTATACATTATTCTACAATGTCCTTTTTTATTTCAGATCCTTTCTTAAAGGTTATAGAGAAAGCCCAGTCTAAGTCTTCTAGTAGTAAGATCAAACAGAGTGATCCTATGTTAGCTTCAACATGCAGTGCTTGTGCATTATTCTACAATGTACTTTCTTTATTTCAGATCCTTTCTTAAAGGTTATAGAGAAAGCCCAGTCTAAGTCTTCTAGTAGTAAGATCAAACAGAGTGATCCTATGTTAGCTTCAACATGCAGTGCTTATACATTATTCTACAATGTCCTTTTTTATTTCAGATCCTTTCTTAAAGGTTATAGAGAAAGCCCAGTCTAAGTATTCTAGTAGTAAGATCAAACAGAGTGATCCTATGTTAGCTTCAACATGCAGTGCTTATACATTATTCTACACTGCATTTTTTATTTCAGATCCTTTCTTGAAGGTTATAGAGAAAGCCCAGTCTAAGTCTTCTAGTAGTAAGATCAAACAGAGTGATCCTATGTTAGCTTCAACATGCAGTGCTTGTACATTATTCTACAATGTCCTTTTTTATTTCAGATCCTTTCTTAAAGGTTATAGAGAAAGCCCAGTCTAAGTCTTCTAGTAGTAAGATCAAACAGAGTGATCCTATGTTAGCTTCAACATGCAGTGCTTGTACATTATTCTACAATGTCCTTTTTTATTTCAGATCCTTTCTTGAAGGTTATAGAGAAAGCCCAGTCTAAGTCTTCTAGTAGTAAGATCAAACAGAGTGATCCTATGTTAGCTTCAACATGCAGTGCTTATACATTATTCTACAATGTCCTTTTTTATTTCAGATCCTTTCTTAAAGGTTATAGAGAAAGCCCAGTCTAAGTCTTCTAGTAGTAAGATCAAACAAAGTGGTCCTATGTTAGCTTCAACATGCAGTGCTTGTACATTATTCTACACTGCATTTTTTATTTCAGATCCTTTCTTAAAGGTTATAGAGAAAGACCAGTCTAAGTCTTCTGGTAGTTAGATCAAACAGAGTGATCCTATGTTAGCTTCAACATGCAGTGCTTGTACATTATTCTACACTGTACTTTTTATTTCAGATCCTTTCTTAAAGGTTATAGAGAAAGCCCAGTCTAAGTCTTCTAGTAGTAAGATCAAACAGAGTGATCCTATGTTAGCTTCAACATGCAGTGCTTGTTCATTATTCTACAGTGTACTTTTTTATTTCAGATCCTTTCTTAAAAGTTATAGAGAAGGCCCAATCTCAGTCTTTTGGTAGTAAGATCAAACAGAGTGATCCTATGTTAGCTTCAACATACAGTGCTTGTACATTATTCTACAATGTACTTTTTATTTCAGATCCTTTCTCAAAGGTTATAGAGAAGGTCCAGTTTAAGTTTTTTAGAAGTAAGATCAAACAGAGTGATCCTATGTTAGCTTCAACATGCAGTGCTTGTACATTATTCTACAATGTACTTTTTATTTCAGATCCTTTCTCAAAGGTTATAGAGAAGGTCCAGTTTAAGTTTTTTAGAAGTAAGATCAAACAGAGTGATCCTATGTTAGCTTCAACATGCAGTGCTTGTACATTATTCTACAATGTACTTTTTTATTTCAGATCCTTTCTTAAAGGTTATAGAGAAAGCCCAGTCTAAGTCGTCTAGTAGTAAGATTAAACACAGTGATCCTATGTTAGCTTCAACATGCAGTGCTTGTTCATTATTCTACAATGTACTTTTTTATTTCAGATCCTTTCTTAAAGGTTATAGAGAAAGCCCAGTCTAAGTCGTCTAGTAGTAAGATTAAACAGAGTGATCCTATGTTAGCTTCAACATGTAGTGCTTGTACATTATACCAAACTGCACTATCTACACTCTCACAGTTAAAAATGGACATACTTGCAGGTTTGTGTTCAGTTGTATTTTATATGATTTTAAATGATGTGAATACAGTTGTTACTATCAGATGAACTTAATAATATAAAACATTTGCAATTTCAAATCATCTTGTGATCATATCATTTAGGGATACATGTATATTATGGTCATAATTTGTTGTGTAGTTCCTAGAATAATTTTCCTGACCATGAATTTAATGATGTCAGATTCAAAAAAATTTCTGGTAATGATCACAAGAGGTACATTTCGCGAAGTTAAATTAAGATTTAGATAAATTCTTGTTACTTTGGAAGTCATAATGTCATAGAATTAGAGCTTTTTAAATGCCTATGTAAGGTACATTTTCCAAGACTTCAAATGTTTTTTCATGAAATTATTCTAGGAATGAACCCATGATTATTCTAATAAAAATGAGTGATCTTACATTTAAATTTTTACTTGCAGGGCTCAGTTGTCATGACGTTTTACTACCTGCTTTATGGATGTTTATTTCCGGACTTGGCCAGAATTGTGGCTTGAAAGTGTTTTTGGAGACACTCAGTTCCCAACCTAATAATACAGACCATGTGCTGTTCCAGTTACTTATCCTGTTTTGTGATTGTGCAAGCCATCTAATCATGTGTGTAACTTTTGCCTAAATATATTTTATTTATTTATTTATTTATTGACATAACCTAGTAACATACTACATTAAATACACACATGGTATCGTCATGCTGTTAAAAGAAAATGAATGTACAGTTTATACTATATTTAACAATATATTGTCAGCTATTCTGGTGGGGGTGGGGTCTTGACTGTGCATCTCCAAACAAACTACTTGAGGGATGGAGATTTTAAGGGATGTTTTTTGTATGACAGTCTATAACGGCACAGCTTTTGGATACGCTTGTCAATTTCTCTTTGTCAGCAATTTATCATTTTACCTCAGGATATTATTACATGTACATTTATGTTTCAGACTGTTAGATGACTCAGAGCTGTATGAACAAGAGAAACCATTTGCTTTGAAAGACATCCTTTCCATGAGTACATTCCTAAATCAGCTGCTCTTCAAAGTCATTTGGTATGGTCTGTTAGGTGAGTCTTGCGCAGTTTCCCCATTACTTGTATTTGAAATCATACCACAAAAAAGTTGTGTAAAATTATTTAGTTATGTTTCTGTTGGTTTATTCAATATCCATATCCATCAAAACATCTGGTAATTATTATGATTTTAATGGAATATCTGAAATACTATTAACCAACAGCACTATATCAAGACTATTGACCACCATATGACCGACCAACGCAGTATTTAAACTAAGTGTTACTTCCAAACTTCCATGTAATTTGGGATTTCTTTTCTTCAGATATTAAAACAGCTGCCGGTAATGATGTTTTTATATCCTGCCACAGTTTACTTATGATCTTATATGAGAGAGATTCACGGAGGTCTTACACCCAACCAAACCACTGGCTTATCAAGTAAGGAACAACTATTTTGGGCTCACATGGTTAAACTGCCACAATGGACTGACCCACTAATCTGAATGTCTGTCTGTCGGACTGTCCATCAATCTGTCCATTTGTCATTCTGTTAGTCTGTGAACAATTTCCTGACAGTGAATGAAGGAATTATCACCCCACCAAATCCACCTTATTCTATCTCACAGGTCCCATAAGTGCTCTCATATCACTACTGAGTTTGAAATTCTTATAAAGAACAGGAATTATAAGGCAGGCACTGTCATTCATGTCATTCAATTATCCACATTAGCTTCATGAACAATGTTTCCCCTTTCTTGTCTTTATACCTATATTCTGATTGCTACTGCAACTAGGTGATCTTATTTTTTGAGGATTGTGATCTTACAATTAATTATTAGTTTTAAAAGAGTAGAAATTGCTATAATGGTGTTGTGTCCTTCCGCTGAGTGGGCAGGTGTGCTGTCAAGCAATACACATAAATGTTTGATAAAAAAGTGCTATGTGTATTGCGGTCAATGTGGTGTATTTCTTAACTTAACTTATGTATCTGGATCTCTTTTACCTTATATTATAATTTTGGACTTCTCAATACCTTTGTTTTACCTGCATGTCCAAATATATATATTTTTTTTTATTTTAGGGATATCAGGTCAAAGGATTTTATGCTTGAACTAGAGAAAGGTCGAAAAATCTCCACTTTTCTCCTCCAGAGGGTGCCACATGTCATACCACATCGGGAGGTAACCCAAAATATTTTGATTTTGTCATAAATAATTTATAGAAATGAAAAACCGTATATATTGAAACACATATTCATTATATCTAAAAATATTTACATGTACATGTAGTGTCATCAATTTGCTTAAACATTGAGACGCTTTGCAACATTCTGTAGAATTGTTCGAAGAATCATGAGGGAGATAGTGGGGTTGTAGCTTTGAGTATGGTGAATTATATGCTGTCTCTGTTTGCCTCAGGCTTTATGTGACTGATTTAAGATCTGTTATGTTACAAACTCTCCAATTCTACGACTGAAGCCACAGGGCACTTCTATTTAAAATAGGATTGATTTTGGATTGAGGGAGATTCTATTTGCTGCCTCTGTTTCATTCAGACTTATAAATGACCTCTGACTGATTTAACACTCCCATTCTACGACCCAAGCCATGAGGCACTTCAATTTTTAATAACATTGATTTTGGATTGAGGGAGATTCTATTTGCTGCCTCTCCTCATTTAGACTTGTCAATGATGTACCTCTTCCTATTCCCATTTGGAAACTGTTAGCCATGGACACTTCTATTTTCAGAGAGTTATGTTGTTCAGAAGAAATGTTGCTCAAGAGAAGGATGCCCTGGGGTTAAATCCCTCTGCATGTGCCTCACCTCAGTCAACTCTTATCACAGTGCACAGGGCCAGGATAATAGAGGTAAGCAAAGCCGCATTACCCAACTTTTCATTAAGCATGCTCTATGTAATATCTTATAAAGCAGTTGACTCTTATCACAGTGCAAAGGGCCAGGATAATAGAGGTAAGCACAGCCGCATTACCTAAATTTTCATAAAGCATGCTCTATGTAATATCTAATACCTCACCTCAGTCAACTCTTATCACAGTGCACAGGGCCAGGATAATAGAGGTAAGCACAGCCACATTACCTAACTTTTCATTAAGCATGCTCTATGTAATATCTAATACCTCACTTCAGTCAACTCTTATCACAGTGCATAGGGCCAGGATAATTGAGGTAAGCACAGCCACATTACCTAACTTTTCATTAAGCATGCTCTATGTAATATCTAATACCTCACCTCAGTCGACTCTTATCACAGTGCATAGGGCCAGAATAATTGAGGTAAGCACAGCCGCATTACCTAACTTTTCATAAAGCATGCTCTATGTAATATCTAATGCCTCACCTCAGTCGACTCTTATCACAGTGCACAGGGCCAGAATAATTGAGGTAAGCACAGCCGCATTACCTAACTTTTCATAAAGCATGCTCTATGTAATATCTAATGCCTCAACTCAGTCGACTCTTATCACAGTGCATAGGGCCAGAATAATTGAGGTAAGCACAGCCTCATTACCTATTTTTTCATAAAGCATGCTCTATGTAATATCAAATACCTCACCTCAGTCAACTCTTATCACAGTGCACAGGGCCAGAATAATTGAGGTAAGCACAGCCGCATTACCTAACTTTTCATAAAGCATGCCCTATGCAATATCTAATAACTCACCTCAGTTGACTCTTATCACAGTGCACAGGGCCAGAATAATTGAGGTAAGCACAGCCGCATTACCTAACTTTTCATTAAGCATGCGCTATGTAATATCTAATACCTCACCTCAGTCAACTCTTATCACAGTGCACAGGGCCAGGATAATTAAGGTAAGCACAGCCACATTACCTAACTTTTCATAAAGCATGCTCTATGTTATATCTAATACCTCACCTCAGTCGACTCTTACCACAGTGCACAGGGCCAGGATAATTGAGGTAAGCACAGCCGCATTACCTAAATTTTCATAAAGCATGCTCTATGTAATATCTAATACCTCACCTCAGTCAACTCTTATCACAGTGCACAGGGCCGGGATAATTGAGGTAAGCACAGCCGCATTACCTAAATTTTCATAAAGCATGCTCTATGTAATATCTAATACCTCACCTCAGTCGACTCTTATCAAAATGCACAGGGCCAGGATAATTGAGGTAAGCACAGCCGCATTACCTAACTTGTCATAAAGCATGCTCTATGTAATATCTAATACCTCACCTCACTCTCATCACAGTGCACAGGACCAGGATAATTGAGGTAAGCACAGCCGCATTACCTAACTTGTCATAAAGCATGCTCTATGTAATATCTAATACCTCACCTCACTCTCATCACAGTGCACAGGACCAGGATAATTGAGGTAAGCACAGCCGCATTACCTAACTTGTCATAAAGCATGCTCTATGTAATATCTAATACCTCACCTCGCTCTCACCACAGTGCACAGGACCAGGATAATTGAGGTAAACACAGCCGCATTACCTAACTTGTCATAAAGCATGCTCTATGTAATATCTAATACCTCACCTCACTCTCATCACAGTGCACAGGACCAGGATAATTGAGGTAAGCACAGCCGCATTACCTAACTTGTCATAAAGCATGCTCTATGTAATATCTAATACCTTACCTCACTCTCATCACAGTGCACAGGACCAGGATAATTGAGGTAAGCACAGCCGCATTACCTAACTTGTCATAAAGCATGCTCTATGTAATATCTAATACCTCACCTCACTCTCATCACAGTGCACAGGACCAGGATAATTGAGGTAAGCACAGCCGCATTACCTAACTTGTCATAAAGCATGCTCTATGTAATATCTAATACCTCACCTCACTCTCATCACAGTCCACAGGACCAGGATAATTGAGGTAAGCACAGCCGCATTACCTAACTTGTCATAAAGCATGCTCTATGTAATATCTAATACCTCACCTCACTCTCATCACAGTGCACAGGACCAGGATAATTGAGGTAAGCACAGCCGCATTACCTAACTTGTCATAAAGCATGCTCTATGTAATGTCTAATACCTCACCTCACTCTCATCACAGAGCACAGGACCAGGATAATTGAGGTAAGCACAGCCGCATTACCTAACTTGTCATAAAGCATGCCCTATGCAATATCTAATAACTCACCTAAGTCGACTCTTATCACAGTGCACAGGGGCAGGATAATAGAGGTTAGCACATCATACCTGATCAATCTGACTTTTTTGAGGACTTGAATATAATATGGATATCTTAATAAAATCAACAGAGGGACACTTGAACATTCAGAATCTCATCGGAAGACAATTGTTGAGTATTAGAACAATTTAACATTGGAACATTCGTGAATCATCTCATCTTTGAAAAGAATTGGAAATTAAGTAGAAGTACAGTATGTCTTGTTCAGTTGGATTTGCTGTGTTAAAAATGTTGAATACATGAAGATCACACAAAGAGACAGAGGTAGTGTTTAAATTGTATTTCTCATTCAGTGTCTTTGAGAGTAAAATACAGAATATACATGAAGATCACATAAAGAGACAGAGGTAGTGTTTAAATTGTATTTCTCATTCACTGTCTTTGAAGATCACACAAAGAGACAGTGGTCGTGTTTAAATTGTATTTCTCATTCAGTGTCTTTGAGAGTAAAATACGGAATATACAAGAAGATTACTCAAAGAGACAGTGGTAGTGTTTAAATTGTATTTATCATTCTGTGTCTTTGAGAGTAAAATACGGAATTTTCTTTTCAAGCGTAAATTACAAAATATATCATGAGGTATGGCTTTCTAAAATATGACGGTATACCAATAACAACAACAAATCACTTGTTTGTCAGATAAACCTGTAGCAGCATATTGATTATGAGAAATAAACTATTGTGATGTTTCAACTATCAATCAAAACTTCAATTGATTGTTTCAAAGTGTATTGACTTCTACTAGTCAATACTAAAACAATTTGGTCAAACAAATAGATTAATTTTAATATTAAATGGAACATTGCATCATGTTTTCAAATGGCTGTATCTAACTAAGTATTAATTATATTTTTATTTCTTGATCTTCTCATAAAATACATGTACGCACAAAAACATGCAGAGGTTATACTGTTCTTGTATAGAGAGGGTCTGTATATTGAATGTATCCATCCTTTTGAGAGACTGGAATTACTGATAGAATATTATACCATGATCAATATGAAGATAGCACTATAAATAAATATAATATGAAATAAAATTATTTTTAAGAATTGCTATCTACTATACACAAAGGATTTTTACTTTGAATTTAAAAAAATTTAATTTTTTTTCATTGAGCAGTTGATGAAGTGTAAACGAGCCCAATCGATAATGTATGTATGTATATAAAATTTTTACCTTGTAGGATGGTTATCGCCAACTAGCAGCTATACCAGGTGGCGCTTTAAAAGGTGTGATCAGGGTAAAGTTTGTTAATGAGCAGGGATTGGACGAGGCAGGTATTGACCAAGATGGTGTATTTAAAGAGTTCCTTGAAGAAACTATCGCCAAAGTGTTTGACCCTTCGCTTAACCTATTTAAGGTAAAGACTTATTCATGTTCGAACCAATAACCATTTTTAATTTAATGTCTATTTATTTAGTGGTAAAATCACTGTATGTATACTGGTAAAATTACAATATGTAATGATAAACTTACAATGAATAATGATAAAATTACAATGTCCTTTTATACATAGGATCAATTTGACGCACTGTGTATACTTTGATCCAACATCTCAATTCTTTATCTGTATATTCCAGAAAATAAAACTTTAGCATTTTGATTGTAATAAAAACATTTGGATGCTTTTAAAAAAAGGTTGCCTCAAACATTTTACATGCTTTTTCCCTTCTACTTCCTTTAAAGATCCTTATTACAAGTTAACAAAATAATTTTAATTCTAGGTGACAAGTGAGCAGAAACTTTACCCTTCTCCCACATCATTCATATGCCAAGAGAACCATTTAGCTCTGTTTGAGTTTGTTGGTAGAATGTTGGGCAAAGCTGTATACGAGGTAAGCTTTATATTTAATTATATGTATTTCATCCACCATGTATACTTAATGCTAACGCGCCATACACTTTCTGATTTGTCTGTGTCCTTATAACTGTTATGTTATAAAAGCATTAATTTTGTGTTTTTGTCGAATGGTTTTACAGGGAATCGTAGTTGACGTTCCTTTTGCTAATTTCTTCTTGACGCAAATCTTGAACCAACAACGAGGCTCCAATTACACCACCTATAGTTCAATAGATGAACTACCATCGCTAGATCCAGAATTGTATAAAAGTTTAACTTATGTGAAGGTAAGGTGAAAGATAAAAGATTTGAAATTAAAAAAATCTTCAAATAAAAGAACTAAAAAAGATATTATGTGACGGTAGATATTTGAAATGCTGTACTTTGAAATAAGAATATTTTCGTATTAGATTTAATTTACAATTGATTTAATATGTTTCAAAGTAGTTATTAAGAGTAGAAACTTTATAATAAGAAAGTTATGAGAATCATCTGGTAATATGAATAAAATTTATTTAAGCATGATTAATAAATGTTAAATGAATAAATTGAATTTCATTGAACTTTTTTGCAGCACTATGACGGGGATATAAGTGACTTAGAACTGAGTTTTTCCTGTGATGAGGATATGATGGGCCAATTGGTTACACATGAGTTAAAACCTGGAGGCAAAGCTATGCCTGTAACCAATGAAAACAAGTAATGTTGTTTGGTTCTTTGTTTGTTTGTTTGTTTGTTTATTTGTGTATAAGACTTTTGAACCTTGGAGGTACAACGGCAAGTCCATTATTAAACCTAAAAGCCTAACACTTGTACCTTAAAGAGACCAGGTCATTATTTCGATATTGAATCAAAAAATGTTTATTGAATACATATGGCCATCCACTAAAAAGCTTCAAATGATAAATGAACAAAAAAATTTGCGTTCCTTCAATTTTAGGTGTTACATCAAAAATAATGAGTTTTTGTATTTACTTAACTATTTCACATACAAGTATTGTATACCATTTGAAAGTTTTACTTCATTATTCAGGATCAGCTATGTACATCTAATGGCCCATTTCCGCATGCGGGTCCAGATCCGAGATCAGACTAATGCATTCATTCGGGGCTTCAAATCTGTAGTGAACACTGATTGGCTGACGATGTTCTCAACCCCTGAGCTACAGAAACTGATATCGGGAGATAACGAGAACTTTGACTGGGAGGACCTCAGGTAAAAAAAGTCTTGTACTTGTCTTTTTGTTTTGGATTTGAAAAAAATGTTACCCTCTTCTTTTGGAATAACTTTCTCAAAAATGATGGACTCTGTGAATTTTTACACAGAGCGTGTTCGATTGAGAACACTTGTGTATTTATATTGCGGCTATGATTATGAGATCTAGAGTAATCACGTTTTTCACGGGATTTTCATCGAGGTATGCTCTCGTGTGAAATCGTTGAAAAATTTCAAAATTACAATTTTCTGAAAGGAAAATATATCGATATGGTGAACTGAATTCAACAATGTTTTTCTCTTAAACCAATTTTTGGAAACATTCTGAAAAAAAACACAGTCCATTATTAGATAGTCGGAATGATGGCTCAAAAGTGCCAGGAAAGTCCTTTTTAATGTACAGTTGCAACATATTCTCGACTTTGGTACCGTTGGAAAGCTTGTGGTGCCTAGATTTGAGATCCACTTGTTAGCAATTACGAAATGTGGGCCGAATGTGTCTAAAATGCCCGTTTCCATGGTAACAACAAAAATATGGTGTTAATAAGCAGAAAATTGATTTAATGCATAACTTTACTAATATTGCTCCGATTTTAATGAAATTGGTATCAAATTAAAGAAAATGAAAAGTCACATTTTTCAAAATAACATTTATGCAAATTAGCTCATTTGCATATTAATTGTGACGTCATCACTGCATTATTTTGTGTATTTTTGGATAAATGAGTAATTGCTAACAAGTGGATCTCAAATCTAGGCACCACAAGCTTTCCAACAGTACCAAATTCGAAAATATGTTGCAACTGTACATTAAACTTTTTTTTGGACCTCCAATTCTGCCCGCCTATATGTAATGTTGACTGATTGGCAACAATTTAATGCAAAATTTATTTATATATATTTTAGATAACTGTTTTTGTAAACATTTTTTTAGTGCACTTGTTTTTTGTTCCTTTTTACCAATTCTTGAGAATGAAATAAAATGTCTTTCCGAACCTTGTTGGAACAAAATAGCATATATAACATTTTCTTAGACCTCTCAATATTATAGTTATACAAAGGAAAAAAGTATGCAATAACCCCCCAAAATAGATAAAAATTAAGATAAACCTTTTATTTCATTAACAAGATACTTTTTGGCTCACACAGTGAGCCTATGGATCGACCAGGCATCTGTCCATCCATTGGTCCTTCTGTTGGTCCGTCCGTCAACATTGGCGGCACAAATTAAAACTGCTATTCAGATTGAGTCACTGTGTGAGCACGTGGGTCCTTTATTTAAAATCAACCAATCTTTCCTTGTACAATTACAATATTGAGAGACCTAAACATGTTGTATTTTATGTCGTTTTGTTCCAATGAGGTTTGGATAGATGTTTCATTTCATTCTGAACATATGATACAAATACGATATAGAAAAAAAGTATTTATATATATTTCAAATTATAATGTTACTATTCAAAAGATGACCATTGACGATGTGTTAAATTTTCAGAATGTTTTGATTACTGGTTTAAGAGAAATGCATGTCCAAAAAGTTCACCAACTGAGAAAGTTATACCAAATCAGAGGGTAATGTTTTTTTGGTCACCTTGTTTATATCCATGCTATCATTATATTCATGCTATCATTAAGATACATGTACAGTTTTGTGAGAAAAATAAACATGTAAAATTGTAAACATTTTAAAACTGTAAAGGTTATCTTTGAAATTTATTTTTAATAGAATCATATAGTAAAGTAAAAAACTCATCTGGTTAACGTTAACTGAAATTTTATTTTTATTCTTGCTCTTGAAATTGTTGGCATTTTTGACTGAAAGGTTTACAACTTAATTTGGCAAAAAAGACCCATTCAGGTTTCTGTTGTATTCATCGAATTTGTACCCAAAGAGCTCAAAGTCAAATTCATATATTTTATAGATGTCTTTGATTATATTCTGTGGAACTTTTTCCATCATTTTACTCCTTAGCTCATCGTGTGTTGTTCTGTGTCCGTCCATTTTGGACCATGTTCGAAATAATTTGTATAATTTTTCTTTTGTGTAAAATCCTCTAGTTTTGTTGAGTTTGGGTAAAATGGCATCTTGGCTTATATATCCACGTAATTTTAATCCCTTGAAAACTCGTACTATTAAATCAGGTATGCTGTACCCACAATGCAATTCTGCAGCGTTTGCCCCTCGTAGTAAAATATCAACTTCCCGACTGATGACATCAGTTTTGTATCCATTTGAGATGTTGATCTTTTTCTTATTGATTTTTTCAAGGAAATAATCAGTGTCTTGCTTGAACGTTTCAAGATGGGCGATAATATCATATTTTATTTTGCCACATGGATTACAAGTTTTATGAATAGGTCTCCAATGTATATTCAGTATGTGCTTATCCTTCACAGAGTTGATAATAAAAGCTAAGAACTCAGTGAATGTGATATTACATGCACATTTGGTATGAGTACTAGTATTGTAAAACTTGCACCAATGTATAGGATTGATACTGTAAAGCTTATCCCAATAAGCAGATATAAGCCGACTTATCGGATCACGTACGATCAAAATCTTTGTCATTTTGTTTAACCTGGTAGGCCTGATGATAGATTGATTATTTTTAACATCTCTTCTTTTCATTAAAATATGTATATTGGTGGCTGGGTATTTATAGAGATTTGAGATGTTATTTTCCAATGAATATAAAAGTCTCTTGAATGTACTGCTGCCAACCTTTGGCACATTACAATACAAATATGGTATCTTTTTCCCAGTTATAAATGACTTTGTGGTAAATTCAGTCTTTGAAATATTTTCGAATTTATGGCACATTCGTCTAAGTTCCTCCTGACGACTAGCAAGAATGTCGGATGTGGATAGGCCTAGTAGCTCCATCTTTTGTTGAGATGATGAATCTTCGTTACTAGGGGTAACCAGATGAATCAGTCCGTAATTGTGAGACAATATGAGTCCTTCATAGAAGCCTAGAAAATTGTAACAGTTTAAAATGAACATACTGTATTCAATTTGTGTTCTTTTATTAAACATTATATCTTTAGAATCCCTTCAAATGCATAAAAAGCTCAATTATTATACTGATTTTGTTATAATTTATTGTAAAGTAGAGAAAAAAATTAAAAAGTGATATATCAATATATGGAGACAAAAAATGATCTTAAAAAAATCACTGGTAACAAACTTATTTTCTGAAACTATTTACACTACCATAAAACAAACCAAAAGTGTTGAGAGGAGGGGTACCATAGATTTGTTTTTTAGCAATTTATTTGTAAACTCATGAAAAGATAAATCTTTCAGGCATTTTGTCCATTTTATGGCCTTGATTCAGTAAAATAAAGAAAATGAGAGGGAGTTTAATATTTTTCTGATCCCCAGCAAAATATTGTATATTATTATTAATTTGATTTCTAAATTTCGTAACAGAAATAGTTTGAACAGTTACATATAGAAAACAGCAACTCGATGGATGAGTGAATCCCAATGAAAAAGTATGTTTTTCGAAATCATTAAGCAATTTCATACATGTATTTGGGATATACTCCTAACAACTTTCACTAGAATATGAAACAGTTTCTTGCAATTGATAGCCATTTTTGATCTACAATATCACTGGTGACTTTAAAATTCAAGACATAGATTTTTGCAGTTATTTTGAAAAAAAACAAGGCATCCCTCTGAAATGAACTAAAAGATTCATTCATTGGGAAAATAAAAATATAATATTTGCCTTACCAATGCCTAGAAGTATGATGGCAGCTGCAATGCGATATACATGAGGAATTGATGAAGTGTTTCGTACCATTTTGATGTGTAGTATTCCAATGCATTAGCGACAAATTGTGATATTCGGTACCCACACAGTAAGCAGGCACAAACCTATTAAATAAAACTGTGGAGAAAAAGAAATTTATTTATAATTGATATCGATAGCATTGATTGAATGACCAGTGTCTAAATCATGGTACTTTTTGACATGTTACTGACTTTAATGTTTTCAGCCTCACAAAGGGCTGTATAATAAAACACTTAACAAGTAATCAACAACACTTGAGAAATTAACAACATATGTTGTTAATGTAGGCATTGTTTTAATAGCCTCTCTTCATCATAAGCATTTTTTGTTCTATGTATATTTAGCACTATCAAGGGCTGTACAGTACACTCACACAAGTTCATTAGTTTGAGATTTTTTGAATTCCATTTTCTGTATTTTAGTCTCATTAACTTTGAATAATTATTTAGCAAAATCTATCTATATTTTACTTTCATTAAACTTGAATAATAATTTGGCAAAATCAAGAAGTTCGTAGTGCAAACTAGGTGCACCAAGGTTCAAATACACCATTGGAAAGCTGAGGGTGCCCACTTTAAGAATCTAACCCTCATTTGAATTTAAAGTGAATGCAATATTGGAGATATTAACCTTTTCATCACCAAGGGGTCATTCATTATTTTTATCAAAATCAATTTCAAAATGGCAAATAATCCTATGGTCAGAATGGATTATTTTTAGGTTTACAACAACTAATTCAATGTCAAATTATACTCAAGAATATTTAAGAGTTTGAACCCAGATTGGCTGAGATAGGGGTCATTAAGTATAGTGACTTTTTTATTACACAATGGTAGAAAAGAGATTTGATATTTGAAAACAGTGTGTACATTTGGGTATTTAGGAATATAGAGTACAAATTACTTATTTTCTCCTAAGAATATTAAGAACTCATGTTTGGTATTTTGTCTTAATTTAGAAAACACACCCAGTACTATGGTGGGTTCCACAGCAGTCATCGAGTGGTTACTTGGCTATGGGACATTCTCCAGAAGGACTTCACACAAGATGAGAAAAAATTATTTCTTAAGGTTAGTTGCTGTTCATAAATCTCCTGACTTCCAAGACTGAATGGATTTTTCATTACCGAGGAATTCTTTGAGACCTAGACCTAAAATGACAATATTATCGGACAATTTAGCCAAAATCACTTGAAAAGTGCTCCAAAGTAATTTTTGGCACGTTGGTTTCCTCAAACTCTCCGAACCTCACCCCTCTGGCTATGGGCCTGCGGACTTTGAAATGTTCCTCTAATGGAGGTGTTTTACTTGGTGTTGTATTTCTTTTTCAGTTTGTGACCAGCTGCTCTAAGCCACCATTGCTAGGATTTGCCCACCTTGAGCCACCTTTCTCTATAAGATGTGTAGAGGTCTCTGATGATCAGGTAGCGACACCTTTCTCCAAAATATTTTTTACAACAATTCAATAATCTACATTATGTTTCACAAACCAGCCGAATTGGTTTAAATTTTTTATAGGATCTTTAACCCTTGTCCAACTATGCATGACTATATGTAATATGCTGTGATGTTTAAGACCTTTAATTAACAAAAAAGAAAAAGTAAATATAATTTTGGACACCTACATACTATTTGATGTACATGTATAGCACATGTCCATGATATATAACTGATACTTTTTGATCAATTATGAAAGTTGATGTTGTAAATAAAATATATTTTTGACAAACAATTTAGTTGGACATAGGTAAACATCTGGAATGAGATAACTGTAGAAGATTTATATTTTCAGGACCAAGGAGATACAGTAGGCAGTGTACTAAAGGGATTCTTCAACATTAGAAAGAAAGATCCAGTGGGCAGACTACCAACCTCGTCCACCTGCTTTAACCTCCTGAAGCTACCCAACTACCAGAAAAAGAGCACATTAAAGGAGAAACTACGCTATGCCATCAATAGTAACACTGGATTTGAGTTGTCATAGTACCATTTGTTCCCATGGTGATCAATTTCATAGTTGTTATGGTATCATATCAGGATCAATTATTTTGAGTTGTCAAACTGATTGATTGTTTGCTGCCATAGTGATTGATGTTACAGTTGTTATAGCATCATATTTGAAAGAATTGGTTTGAGTTGTCATAGCGATTGTTGACAGGTGACTGCTGTTATAGCTACAATAGTTAAACCGAATTTGGATGGCCAGCCAGATTGATTGTGGGCAGCTTACATGAATGAAAAAATAGTGTATAAGTCGAACTCATGCCATTATTGATAGAAGGTTGTTATAGAAACAGTATGAAAGACCAAGTCATGCGTGATTGGCTGATTAAGTAATGATTGCCATAACAACATCAGTAGTTTAAGCATATTGGATAATAATCCTGATAGCAAACATAAATTGAATGGCCATTGAGGCATATTCAATGAAAATTGGATTGTATTTACTTAATGAATTCTGAGTTTTATGCTTTATTACTGTCAAAGGAATGTGCGTTTT